>JARJDS010029638.1:0-136146 GCA_030264155.1 Atheta pasadenae | reverse complement strand
TGAAAACGATAACATAGGGCACTGGTATGTATGTACTTTTATAGTCATAACTTCCAAACCGAAAAATATTATTGCGTTTTCTCAACGGATTTAGATAGATGGTGAAAAGTTACACTAGAAATAGTATACTTGATATCTTGGTTTGCATTTTTAATGTGTTAATAATTAAGTCGACCAAAATTGCACAAATTTTTCGTTTTTAATATGAGTTTTTGTTCATATCTTCTAAACGGCTAGAATTTTTCAACTTTTTACACCGAATTCGAATCGGCCCCGTCAAATTACCTTTAGAAACTTATATTGGACATGTGTTGTATTTTTTATAAGTACAAATCAAAAAAAATCTATAGCGCAGTTGTCGCGAACCCATGACCCGCGTGTCACACACTGACTCACGCAAGGTTTTTTAACTGATCCATGCATTGCTTTTTATAAATTAATTTGGCAATTAAATAGTACACATAATGACCCATCAGCTTGTACTAAAAAAAATAGCGAGCAAAGCTTGACCCACGTCTGCCCACGTCTCAAAAAGGTTCGCCATCGCTGTTCTATATGTTCTGTTTTTTTCGTTCATCATCGTTCACCTTCGTTTATCTTTTGCTTCGTATCACTTCGTATCAAGAGGCACGCACAGCATGCTGCACACTAATTTGCACTGATCTGCACAAACCGTGATTGTGCACTTTTTCAAACGCGTGTTATCTGACAATATCTGAGTCAATCTGACCTGTTGCAAACCTGTGCCTGCCTGTGCCTTACTGAATTATTTGGTTAAACATATCAATTTTAAACAAGAAACAAGACTTGTTATCATTTTGAAACGTTAGTTGCTGTGAAGCTATCAGTTATAACACAAATTCAAGATAATGGAAGGTGAATTGGTAAGTTTACAAAAAAAATTATATTTTATATTTTGTTTAATTAATGTTTGCGTTTTAATATTTAAAGCTGTCATAATAGTATATATTGTTTATTGTTTATTTCTTGTTAAACAATCTGCAGGAATTGCATGAAATAAAAGCAGTCATAAAACGTTTGTTGGCCAAGAAAAAGGTAATGAATTTACACCAGCTGCAGAATGAGTACCAGAAAATTACTAAGAGAAGAATTCCTTATTATTGGTATGGGTGCAGAACCCTTCAAAGTTTCTTGAAAGTTCTACAAACTACTTGTGTTGTAAGTATATATATATATATTAAATATTAATAAGATTAATAAGATAAAAAATTGTTTTTTGTTTGTCATAACTTCCAGGTGATTAATTGTGGAGATAATTTCAAAGTGATGGGTCTTGAGGTAGGAATGATTCATATTCAATATTTATATATACAATATTCATAATATTTAAAATAAATCCAATAAAAGTTCTGTTTTTACAGGATTCCAATGAGGGAGCAGTAAGTTATTATTTATGAGATGTATTTGTTTAGATTAACTTGGATTTGCAGACAAAGACTCATGAAAAAGATGAGTTGGTGCGTTTGGAAGGGGACTTTATAG
Source organism: Atheta pasadenae (assembly GCA_030264155.1). Taxonomy (NCBI): domain Eukaryota; kingdom Metazoa; phylum Arthropoda; class Insecta; order Coleoptera; family Staphylinidae; genus Atheta; species Atheta pasadenae. The sequence goes on along the minus strand of JARJDS010029638.1, from coordinate 134,643 downwards.
AAGCATTACTACTTGGAGATGCGGGAGAACGATATTTAAATGCACAGAAGCAAGCGGAAGGTTCAGCGGTAGCACCTTCTAAGCCTTTTGAAGAAGATTTTTCTGAAATGGCCAGTGGATTAACGTTTCCAGGGTTTTCTGCGGAATCGAATCTACCGCAGCCCAATTCAGAGTCATGGAAGCATGATGCCGAAGATTTCTCTGAAATGGCCGCTGGATTTATGTTTCCAGGTTTTTCTGCGGAATCCAATCTACCGCAGCCCAAATCAGAATCATGGAAGCATGATGCTGATGAAGATCTTTCTGAACTGGCCGCTGGATTAATGCATCCAGGTTTTTCTGCGGAATCCGATTTACCGCGGCCCAATTCAAATTTATGGAAGCATGATGCTGAAAAAGAACTTTCTGAAATGGCTGCTAAATTGTTGTTGGCAGGTTTTTCGGCAGAATCCGATCTACCGCAGCCCAATTTAAAATCATGGAAGCATGATTCAAAAAAGGAGCTTTCTGAAATGGCTTCTAAATTATTGTTGGCAGGTTTTTCTGCGGAATCCAATTTACCGCAGCCCAATTCAGAATCATGGAAGCATGATACTGAAGAAGATTTTTCTGAAATTGATTGAACTCAGCAGGAATTCTTCTCCTTTAATTGTTCAATTTGTGGGTCGGTATTTAATAATAATAATTCTCATTAAGGTGGACTGAGGTCACGTTTGATTTGATATTTCTGATGTGTTTAAATAAAAATTAAAAAAAGAAATACAGAGCATCATTTATATTTTTACAGCATATTATACATTATTTTCACATTCACAAACATCAAATAAAGAATTGCATATTTTTTTTCAATATTACATAAAACAATTTAAATTGAAACTTATAAAATCTTCAAGTTAAATCAAATCTTTGTTTGTTTATTTTGTTCTGTCTTGATACAAAAATATATGGGTCCATCGAATCAAACAGTGCCATCTGTAAGATCTCCAGGATTCTCTAAAGCTCCCTTGCGCTCGTTAATACCATTGACTAATTTTCTAAACGGACCAAGTGGTAAACCTAACGTCTTCAAGTCAGTTTCCGTTAAAATCATCAGTGTATCCAGATCGATCTTTTGATCCTCAAACCTCGATAAGTATTCCCCAATTCCCCAAGCAGTTAAGAAACGTTCGATCGGGGTGAGTTCTCCGTCATCATCACTATTATCACTATCAAGTAGATCAACGTCGTCTTCGTACCGCGACCCAATCGAACTTTTATCATCCACTGCAGGTTCTGCTACTACGAAATTACGAATACTTTTGCCAAATGCAAAGCTTCCTAATTCCGGACGCGAAAATATACTGGCCTGGTTATCATTCAGTTGTTGCAGAAAATCAGGTTGGGACTTTGAACGGTGTAGGGTACCAGTACCACCACTGCCACTGATGGTATTGTCCAAAGCGTCTTCTGCTTCATTAAACATGCTTTCAAGGTGGCTAGCTCCAGAGGTTTCAATTGCACCAGTCAATAGAATATCGGTAGCATGGCGGGCACCTCGAATTGATCGAGTTGTTCGTTTTCCATCTTCAATTGTGCTTATCTATAAACTCGTACGTTTAACTGGTATCTGGAATTTATTAATTTATTAATCATCTACATACCATAAACTCTCCATTATCAGCAACATTATCTTTCCTAGCCTTGGCTCGTTTTTGTACTGTGCTCATACCGAGCTTGTTCATGGTAGGCGGGCTGACCAAAGCTGAAAAACTATTCCTGGGCAATTGTGGCTCTTGCTGACTTAAATTAGACATGGATCCGCTCCTAACACGCATCTTCAAGGTGTGATATATTGACGATTTGGCAGGTTTACGCACTACACGATCCGTTTGATAGATGCTTTGTTGTTTGTTGTATTTGTAATATTTCTAAACCACCAAACCACCATTAAAATACCACACATCAAAACAACAATATGTTATACATACATTAAGAGTCTTCTCCACATCTTTTTTGGCTTTTTCTTTCATAGTTTTCACTTTCCTAGACATCTTCTCATCGGCTTCCACATCACCACGAAACTTATCAAGGATCTGTAAGATTTCATCTCTGTTATTCAACCCGGCCAGCTCTTGAGGAGTACGTCGGTCAATATCCATGGCGTAGATATTAACCCCAAACTTGATAAGGAACTTTACAATGTCAAGGTGGCCTTGAGCGGCGGCAAGATGTAACGCGGTGTTTCCAAAGAAATCGGCTTTATCAGGATCGCCACTAATGATAAACAATTTATTTCACAATTATTTATGACGGTACGTTATTTCTTTTATTTGTCTTACCCTCTAGCACATAATAAACTTAAAACGTTGTAGTGGCCATGAAAAGCGGCGTATAATGTAGGAGTCATTCCTTGCTCATCTCGACTATTACAATCCTTTTTAGTCGCTTCTTTTAGGATGTCCTTTACTTCAAACCCATCCTGGGCAGCTCTAAAATGACGTCAATCGTGTAATATTTGTTTTATTTTCTTTAGTCTACTTTCATATAAGTGAAACTAATTTATTTGAACAATAACAGAAAATATGCTAGTTAGTCTATAGAAAAACGTGTTTAATTATTAGAAATGTTTTAAGTAGGTTCCCACTCTCACCATTCAATTATTTCTTGCATATTTATTAGAATTTATCATTGCATGAAAAATAACTACTTTAAGCAGGCTTATGAAAACATTTATTCTAATACTGATAACAAATTTGAAGCAATGATATTAGTACACACTTGATAGTCACCAAATTGTTATCATTGTTTGATTAATTGATTTCCAGTGTGATAATTATCGTTTTATCGAAGTATAAATTTAAAAACCAAATGTTATAGTGGATTATCAGATAATATTATATAGCTACACAAACACTGTATGACAATTTCTATATTCACAGCATGAATTTGTCTGTAATTTGGATAGAAATTGATGGAATCATAAAAGAGCCGGAAAGTAACATCCTGCCACCCGAACAATACAATTAAAATGAAACTTACTTGTGAAATCTGTTCGTTGACATCTTTGTTTACATTAACGGTAAACCGCAGCGCTTGTTGACTTTTTGTTGTTATCACTGCAGGAAGACGAAGCCGAAGAGATGTTTGGTTTACATCTATATGCTAAGCTCTTGTTGTGATTCGCGGTACCACGACGAAGTGAAAACACCGACGGTACACCTGATTACTGACGTGCAACTGCGTGCGACGCACCGAATCCGAACGCGTACGCGGACCGAATAAAACAGAAAAGTTTGTATGCCGTGTCGAGCCACCTGGCACACCTGGCGTGCGTGAACCTGATACACTTGCTGATACTTTTTGATACCTGCTGTACCGGCGTGTTCGCGAGCAACGCGACTAATGCTGACTGGTAAACATCGCCGACATTCCAAAGGCGCCTTGTATTGTCTCGTGGGATGCGATGGTAATGGTTGGCGATGATCAAGAGGTCAAGTTCAATGGCTTTGGAGAGGTGGTATGTTTGAGAGAAGTTCAGATTAAAATGGGTTAGTACTGGTTAGTACGGTCCTTGGCCTTGTTTGTTTGTTTGTTTGTTTATGTTTATTTTGGATGGGGTACCAGATGTAAGTTGGTTTACTTGGTTTGTTTGAAATGAGAAATCTTTGACTTAGAGATGGTGGAAGGAGGACAATGCACTCTGTGGTAAACAACTGATGCGAATTGGAGTTACCTATCTCGAATGGGTACCATTCTTTTACTCATTATTTTAGTAGCCTGCAGACTTATAACTAATTACTTTCAAGTGTTATGTTTTTTTCTTAAACTTGAAATTATAGGTATAAATAATGATTCGTTCCGAATATAATTAGATTATTATTGGTAGTTTTGTGACGAAACGGTGGTACCTTCAAAATAGCTTATCAAGATCGTTTCGTATTATTACTTACTTAGATAACGTTAATCGCGTGAATTTGCTATTTCTAAAAAGTAGGGAGACTGGGGCAGGATGGGATGAAGGTAAGTAGTTACAGGGACAATGCTGGTTAAACAAAAAACGCTATTTAAGAAGGATTTAGGTTTCAACAGATTTATTAATGCTTTCATTGGTGCATATACGTATACAAATGGTGTATTTGTGTTGGTCAAACATGTAGAAATTTACATGGGGTATATGTAAAATAAAGTTTCGAAAATTGATTCCAAGTTTCAATTTGATTCAGTTTTAGTTTGGCACAATGCACATTGCCAGTTTCTCATGAAACACATTGATTTTACAATACAAAAGAACCTGTACGTGAATATAGTCCGGATAAATATCACACATGACACATGCTGCACGTTACCCCAAATGGCCCGAAAGTTCCTTAAAATTACGCCCAGGCATACCAGTTGCCCGGTATACAAATATAAAATTTAAACATTTTCACCTGCATAACATTCACTAAATCATTTTAAGAACATACTTCTGCATCTTGTTTATAAAAAATACTTTAATTCTTTGTAGGTTCTTAGGTTTCTTAGAGGTTAGGTTGTTAGATAATATTATCTAGAATATAAACATTTTCTTTATCAATTTATGCGTCGATTGGTGGAGGCGTCCATCCTCCAAAGGCCTTCTCCAGTTCTCTGGCAACAGCTATACTAAGCCTGTCACATTTATCATTTGCGATCACCTGGATACCAATCGGGAGACCTTCAGAGTCCAGACCCATTGGTACATGAGTAGCTGGGAGCGTAAGAACATTCACAATTCCGGTATAAGAGAAATTAAAAGGTTTGAAAAGTGGTTCATTGTGATGAAGAGCTGAGGTAGGATGTGTTGGATATAGTAACACACCATCATCACCTAACATGTCCATCATTTCTCGACGGAATACATTCCTCTCTTCAACAAATTTTTCATACACAGAACTGCCGTAACCTGGTCCAATTTTTTCGGCAAGCGCGGTCGTTAACGCAATAAAGGTGTGTTCGGAATATCCAAAACTCCATTTAAGAAACTCCCATGGGATATTAATGGATCCACGAAGGTTAGCAAGTTGTTGTTGGAACATCATGTTTGGAGTTTTCATGTTGTACAACCACATCTGGAAACTTTGACGGAATTTTTTCTCTTGTAAGCGTTCCGTTTTAATATTATGGGCTTTGTTCAGATGAAGCGTGATTTTGTTGAACAGCTCACGAATCTCTTTGTTGACTGGAGAGACTAGAAGGGATCCAGTGTCGCTGTCTTGGTAGAAAAAGCGGATTTTCTTAATGTCTACAGGTTCGTCGAGTCGGAGAAGTTTTTCGTTGGTACCAGCGATGATTTTGAGCAATGGGAGGAGATCGTCGGCGCGTCTACAGAGGGGACCAATGCCTAGGAAACTGTCTTGCTCCTTGGTAACTGGGCGCGGGTATTGGCCTTTGTTGGAAACAAGGAATTTGGATGGTTTGTGTCCAAATACACCGTTGAAGAAAGCGGGCATTCGGATTGAGCCGCCGATGTCAGAACCTATTCCAAAGGCAGAGGCGCTTGCAGCTTGAGCGCAACCTTCGCCTCCAGAGGAACCACCTACAATGCGGTTGCTATTGTAAGGATTCTTGCTTCTCCCGTGGACGGTATTACTACTTTCCCACCTAATAAAAATATTATAATTAATAAACAATGTGTACATGAAGTTCAAAACTATATTAGCGAAAACCTATGAATCAACTATTTTAAAGACTTTTACTATCGAAAACATTGAGGTGGTAAATATAGACGTTGCCCATAAAAATTAAATTCCTCCAATTACTACCTGCCGATATTTTCTAACTTATACAACAAATTGCCCCATGTTCGCAACATAAATGACAGTAATCAAACAGAAAGCATCAGAACGCAGATAGAATAACCTAGTTGTGCACTCATCAGTCACAAGATGATTCTCTTATTCTATAAATCTCGTAAATGAAAAATCCAGCTATTTATCAGCTGATCTGGTGACATTGTAACGACCTGAGAAAATGAATTACCACATGCACAGCTCGGAAACATTGGTAAGTCCAATTGGAATGGCGCCAGCCTTTCTCAACAGTCCAATGGAGTCAGCATCTTCTGGAGCAATGACATTCCTACGTTTGTACAAACCGGAGGACTGCATCATACCTATAATTAATACAATAATTAACAATAATCATTATCTATCAGCCATTTTCATCATGTCAACTTCATGCACGACCAAACAAGTTACGAGCACTTCGAAGCGTTCCCGACATTTTAATTCAAGTAAACCCATCGGGAAAGAATCAATTAATTTAGATATACACACGCGACGAATTGCAAAGTCATACACAATTGACCTTGGACCAGCCGGTAGACGTTTAATCGCTTTATTAATTTATTTAATTATAATTCTTATTATTTAGTCGTTCCATATTGAATTGGCACAACTTTGCACCTTCAAGTATCAGGAATTATCGATAAGTATTTATTCAAAGATTCAATAAAAATTTATAGCTATCGAAACATTGACCGACCTTGAGATAATTTGTCTAGGACATTGGAATTAAAACTAATAAATAATTTAGTTACCTTTTACTGCAATACAGTCTTTTGTTGTAAATGGTACACCTAGGAATGGTTTTTCTTTCTCAAGAATGGCTTCATCCATACTACCGCTACGAATCAGTTCATCCGCATCTGCCGCCTCCTTCAAAGCATCCTCGAAGCGATTGGACACCACACAGTTCAGTGTGGGGTTCACCTCTTCTATCCGAGTTATGAATGCATTTAACACTTCCACGCTGGTCAACTAAAAAGAAAATACTTGTAAGTTTATACATAATTGAATAATTCAGTTACGCCTTAACAAAACAATCAATGTGATGAACCTCAAACCCAACCCCAAACGACCAAAGAAAAGAAAGTATTACTATACGCACGCAATTAACTATTATTGTCCAATTACGAAATAATCAACTATTAAAATACCATCAGCGTTTTTGTTCTTTTTATTACATTATTCCGTTGTTGTTGTTGTTATAAAGTAAAATTCCTTTATGATTCGTGATAAATCCCTAATTATTGTTGTTTTCAATTCGTAATTATACAAGAGACAAGGTAATTAACGCTTGAAAACTATAAAAACTTTACAATTATCATAAAAAGGAATACTTTTTAAATAAAAGAAAAAAAATACGGTGTTTTATTAATGTAAATTTAATTGTTGACGTGCACCAACGTCTATTAGTTTTTTTTTCATATAAATAATTATCAATTCCGTGAAATCTGATTACTCCAAATCCAAATTCCAAAAACAATCTATTGTTTTATTGAAAAGCAGCCAGATAACTTATCTGGATATTCGTGTTGTTTCAAATTGAAAGTTTTGTAGTGTTCTACAGTAATTTTGATTGATTAGTCAGCTAGCCAGTCAGTTTTATTGTGTGTAGCGTGGTTAAATGTTTAAATGTTGCAATTGTTATTTATAACTTTGGAACATTGGTTAATGTTCATGAAACTTGTAGCTAACGCATGATTCGCGTGCGGTTGCTTGAACCGAACGTTTGAAGAATCTGTTACGCACGTGAGTCATGGGAGTCCAAGCAGGACGGGACGTAGATAGCTTTTCATGTTTTTCACCATCCCGATCTATAATTATGAATAAATGCATTGGCAAGGCATCACAAAGCCGAGAGTCGGGAGCAGAACGCCGCCGCCGACGCGTGAGTGATTTAACTTAAACGACTTAAGTTAAGTCCAGTTTACTATCACACGGCATTAACGCACGTTATGTTACTGTTACAATTTCCTTTGCATCTGTAAAAACACATAAATATTATGGGAATGACTTCATCGCATGTTTGCGTTTATTTTTCGTTAAATAATTCAGAGAAACTTTACACCGGATTGGAATGGTTAAATTTTGTTTCGTCATTTTTAATTCAAATCATTTGTAAAATACAAAATGAACGGTGAAACGTCATCGATTCCTTGATGGAAAATCGTACGCAAATGCCAAAAATACGTGCATGATGCGATGACGCAAAGCAAATTCGCGGATAATAAAAATAAAAGTACCATAAACGTGCTGATCAAACAAAACATGACAATTCTGAACAATTGCTAGCAGACGCGAATTGTGACACATGATAACGAATTATCGATTTTGTCAACTAATATTTATTTTCTAGGGACAGGACAACCATTTCAATACGCACGGAAACTACACAATTCTACAGCTATCTAGGTATCTAGCACAACGAGGATTGATCATTTATGAACTTTAGTTGGACTATTATTGTCACTTTTGTCCCAGGTCACAATCCATTTCACTTGAGAATCAGTTGCATTCTTTATTTACTCATATAGTTAACTTCAGGTGAGTTTGGGATGTAGAAATATAGGTCTATCTAACCATGAAGTTATTTAACAAGGTTTGCATACTTAAATATTCGTTTTTGTATATTTCTATAAGAAATAAAACAAAATGTGTACATTTTATGGAAAACCTGGAGTGGCAGGTATAGTCTTCCATAAAATAATTTCTAAGTAAAAAATGTTAATTGTATACCCAAAAGTCAATAATAAGTGGAGAACTATTTGTTTAGTATTTTTTTTGCGTATGCTTATGCTTAGAATGTTTAACATTTCACGTAGGAGGACTGTGAGAAGTCAATATTTACTGTTTTGTCAGAGCCATCATTAAGCAACGCTTCTTGTAGAGCATTTGTCAGCGGCGTATTTGTGCGTTTTTAACGGACACGCTAACTACATTAAACTAATAAAGCCACGGCCAGCACACAGTGGACAATAGACTGTGGACAACACGACGAATAATTGAGCGGGGAAATAGAAAACATAAAATATAGATGACAATCATAACATCCGAAGACTAACACCAACAAGGAAATGCGTTTTTATACACGTCTATTCCTTCGTTTGTGTATTTAATTGATTAGTTTCCTTGAATCTGAACGAAACCAGCTCAATCCAACCTTTCCGAACACAATTACAATCACTGTCACGTTTCATCAAAATGATAAAAATAAAAAATGCATGCATGATTTCAATCCAATTTATTTATTTTTTAACGGCAAATTTTGCCTGTCATGCATGATATAATTAAAATTATTTATTCATGTTTAACCTTTATTGGTTCGCATTTGCAACACTTAATGGGACCGTCATACAAGTTGTTATTAAAATAATGAAACGTTTTGAAGTACTTGTTGATGTATTGTTGATATTATTGACATCATTGGATGTTTGCAAAAAAACAGAATAACTATTTCAACATTTTGATGAAAACATGTTGGATTGTGATGGTGATTAATTCAATATCAATACAATTGTTGATATTCTTGATAATCTTATGGACATATTCATTTTATTTGGTTTCTACTATTAAAGTCTTTCCAAGTTCTATATAAGGCCACCTAATATATAATTATTTTTCTCTGATGAAAAACTGGGATTCAACGAATTAAATGAATAATTTAAAAAAATATTAAAAATTTTCCATTTGAAGATGGTTTATTCATTGTTTATTTAGCAGCAATTGTACACCAATCTGTAATCGAATCGTACTCATGCTTGAATTGACAAAATATAAATATTGATATGCAAATTTGATAAAAAACGTGTTGCGCTTGAGCACACACGTGAAGTCATTAACTCGCCGGCGTGATTGCGTTGCTCACTGTTTATTTTTAGCACCTTTGTGTTTTGTTGTGTCCACATCAATAAGGATTCTACAATTTGCAACACATCGTTCATTATGTAAGGCCAACGCGTTCAAGTCGAAGTTACAAATGAAACGTAAGTACAACTTTCTCGAACTAATTGCTAATTACATTAACTATTCCAACAAAATAAAAATTTCAGTGGCCAGTCAAACCATGACAGTGTCAAACAATAGTAACTTCACTTAGGTTTCGGTTTCTACAGCTGTATAAAGTTGGTAATTTAAAAAAACAGGAAATCGTTTATATTAGCCTTTTGTTGGACAATCGACTGAAAATAAATGTTTAACAGTCCAGCCGTCTAACGCTTAGAATATAAATAAGTAGAAATTAAACATGAAAGGCATGCGATGCGGACTTGTGGTATGTGGGTGTCAAGTTCTGCTAGGATATAAAGTTCATCATCATTTTGTCTTCCGGGTATGATTAAAATATATAAAAAATATGTGGTTACCTTTTTAGTGCGGATTTTCTTCGCTATGGCTGTGGCGGAATCAACAAGGACGAGGTTCTTGATTGGAGGCATCGCAGCGCCCTTGGCGCGGTAGATCCATTTGAATAGCAGGCGTGTTCCCATCTCGAGAATTCCGAACAGAAACCAAACAAGTTTCCCGAACAAACGCAGTGGCAGTTTGCTATTCATCATAAGCGATAAAAACAAAACAAAGTCACAAAACTAGTTATAAATGCAACAAATTAAAGGGTTTGTGCTTTAATTGAACCGGGATGCCGTTCAATTTTTGATTGTTAGGTTAGCCGTTGTCGTCCTGCGTTATCCTGCCGGGATGTACTTAGCAGGTTGTGCGGCAGAGGGCGGTAACGGTATGAAAACAATCTGGATGGTTCGGAAATGATTTGATTTGAATGATGTCTCGGCGGCAACGAGACTTTTAACGTGTGTCGCGGAACTTTCGCGTTTAGATTGTTGGGGTTTAGATGCGTGGATTTGTTTATTATATATCTTGAAGTTTGATGCGATTTAGCGAGAAAACGTGGGGCGAGGCGCGAGTCGCGACGGCCACGATGAGACTGAATCAAGTTACTTCACTCGCGGCTACCGCGACTAGACTGAACCGCGAGGTGCTGCGATTAGACGGAGGATGAATGGAAATTTGTGTACGAGAATGACAAGCGTGTGTGTAATAAGTAAGCGGCGAATGTGGGTACTACGTGCTTTGTATGTTACGGTGTCGATCACTTTTGTTGTTATTTTATGTCATTTTACTGCAACTTGCGATTTATCAATTTACTACAGACTAGTCAATTTAACTACAAGCTAAACTTTGTTGTTGTAACATTGTACCCCTGATAGTGTAACAACTTGTCCCCGGTGCGGGACTAATAGTCATCAAATAAATCTGTATTCCAGGAAAATAATCATCACATAATAAATGTCCCAACCATCCCCAGTCTCTCCTGGCTGCTCCTGCTGAATACCTTCTCTTAAAATTCTTTATTTATTTTCGTCGTTTTGACAGAAAATTAAATGGTTTTAGTACTTCCAATATTTGGTTTGTTATTGAAACTGTGGCCGTTTAGCTGTCAGTTGTTATGTTAATAACACCTTAGAAAATGCCACGTGCACAACCACCTGTGTAAGAGTCAACGTGTAAACAAAGATTTTATTTTTAAAAATGAAAATTGGTGTTGTACTAGTCCAGCAATGAAAAAGAAGTGAAGTTCGAGGTGATGTTTATCAATAGTGAGACATTTTGATGTTTTGTGTTTTGGTGAAAAAGTTAGATAACCTTCGCCAGAATTTAAAATATCTTGTTTGTTTTTCGATATCTGCTAGTGAAAGTATCACATACTACGCGCCACGCAACAGTAGAATTGAGTAGAATGGTATTCGCGACTCAACTCGTCAACGATTTAAATAATGAGGTCATTATTTGTTTGTAACAGTTTGGAGTTGTACTCGTTGTATAAGTTCTATAAGTACCAGCTACCAGCGCCATGGTAGTCATGGCACTTATTCCCACCATGCTCCTAACTGCTTCTAACCTACTAGTCACCCACCATGCTCTTTTTTGGTTGGGATTAGAAGTTAGAAGCGTGTATCGACGACTGCGACGCTGCCAGTTAGCGTTGTTCGGCATCGGCGCCATTGAGCACATGCGCGCGGCCTTCAAAACCATGTGAGGTAGCCGTCCGCATACAGGCGCATGTCAAGACCAACTACGTGATGTTGTAATTGCGCACTGTATGTACTTGTAGTAAGTACTTGTACTCGCGACCCGCGGTCCCCATAGTTACGCACGTTGCATACATCAATGTATATCTATTTGACACGTAAGACGCACGCGCTTGCCGCCTCCCTACGCTGATATCTTTAATACAACGCAGCTGATCGGGCGTCGCGACGCGCAACAAATAAACATGAACGCTGGTAGAGGTTATGTGCCTTCGTCCCCCACTTGAGTCGCATCGACTTCGCGCCCATAAAAACAATTAATGTGTTTCAATTGTTATCACAATTGTCTTGGAGGCCGCACCGAGTGCAGGTGATTGCGACTATGTCCGAGCAGAATAGTGCGGGGAAGAACCCCGCCGCCGCCAAGGTAAAGCTTAGTGTTGGGAAGCTGTTATCCGTCGGAGGCGGCAGTTCTGCAAGCGGAAGCGGTGATATTGGCCGTCTGCTGGTGCCTTCCATCGTCACCCCAGTTCTTCGGGATGTCGGGAAACTGGCTGCCAGCGTCGCCGCGGTCAATACCAATGCGGGAGGCGGCAGTGATACTGCCAGTGGGTCAGCAACAGGTAAGCTTTATTATGTAATCAATGCCTACCTTATGTTGTGATTAAATGATCGCTAACTATCAACTAACTAGTAACTAGCGTTGATGGACTCGTGACACACGCTATCCACGAATCTTCTATTAGTTGCTATTAACCGGAAGTCGCAGCCGGATACTAAGAGACCACAATTATCCGACACAACTGCCACGTTTAGACTGCTCTAGACTAAATTCACTCACCTAATATAACAATGAACCAGACAAGCTAAATCTTAGTATCATTTAAAATCGATAAAGTTGTTTTGCGTAGCTATTTTTAAGTCAGTTTCTACTTCAAATATTCTCCGCCCTCCATTCATGCGTTACTTCTGATTGGTTCAAATCATCTATATATAAGTACATTTAATAATTCTGACTGATCTCATCCAATCCTATCCAATCCTATCTGCGTTGCTATGGGCCGAGAAGTATTCTACACGTAACGAAATTCCCGCGTTGAGATTTAACGTCAGTCGACAACAGATGGCGAGCAGGCTTTATGCTTCAAACCGGGAAGGCCAGGAACGATGAGACCATCCCGGTCCCTTATTAGAGACTTACATGGAACACAGTTGCCAGACTCCAGCTGAATAATCAAGCTATGCGGTGAAATATTTGCATAAGTTTGACAAGTTTCCTAATGTCTTGTTGCCATCATCGTTACGAAGCGCAAAACTTTCCAAACACTCAACAACTCGGAACGATAACTTGGTTAGCTTTGTTTGTAATAAATTACGTTTGAGCAAGGAAGCTGAATCTGACGGAAACGGAGCTAACATTAACATTTGTATGGATTGATATAGGATTTTCATTTCACACATATGAGTATTTTGACGTTTTCCTCAAAAATGAGAAGCAATAATCTATTTTTAATCAAACTATTATGATTTTAGTATTGTAGAGTTTGTTGTGTGAAGTGTAGTTGAATAATTTGTAACTTAATAGACCCTTAAACTAGTTTCAATTTTGACCTTTTAATTAACCTCACTCGAAGAAGTTCATACTCGACGGTACTCACGTTTACTACCGGATTTTGTTGCAAGAACTAAGAATGTAATATTCAGCTCACCTAGCAAATGAGGCAATTTTCGTACTGTAAGGATAATAATGATTCAACAAAAATATAATAAAGAATATGTTTAGCATACACTGTTTGCAATTTATCACATTTTGTTCATTAATAAATATTTATATTTATCTGCAAGATTTCAGATTAAATCTTTAACTATATGTTTAATTGTTAAATATATAGAAGATTCATTACTATATATTGAATCTATATTTTTGTATTTTAGTTTTTTTAATGCGGCTTTCTAACATTCTTCTATATTTTTTATTTTTGACAAAGTCTGAATTTTAAGTTCTGATTGTTGAACTATTATTTGTGATAATCTATCTCTCTCTATATATATATATATAAATATATATAAGCTAAACATATAATATATTGTACATTCCTTCTCAAAATTCCGACAATTAAGTACCAACCTCCATAAAAATAAATAGTCAATTTTTTGTAATTTTGTCGTGAGTATAATTGGACAAAAACTCGTTATTCATTGGACATTTTAAGTTGAACAGTTATAAATTTTGTTACACCGTGCACCCAGTCATAATTAAAGTCTATACAGGCCACAAAGCTAATATTTGTTGTTTGTGCCGGAACATGTTTGTATGCAAAATAATTGCATTTATTAACTATAAAATCGATGGACTTCGATACCAATACAATACACCTATATTTGCCTCTACAACAAAACCATGGAAGGCTAGAAAAACAGAAACAACAATGTTTATACGGTTAGCCATTAACTTAATTGCATTCGTTATAGAGCCGATGCACGCTGTTCGAACAAATATAGGAGAATTGTTAATATTAACAAGAAAACCTAATAAAATACTAACATCTTCTTCAAAAAAGCAATTTTTCTTAAACATTAGTACTTAGTTGAACCAACAAATAATACAACCGAGAAGGTGAGACCTTGCTGCAACAAGTACCAAGTACCTTTGGAACGGTAGGAAATAATTACGTTCGAAAGATCTTAATAACCAGAAAACGTGTCATTTCTAATTAAAACTAGTATTTACCCAGGCGTGAATTATGGTTGCTCAAATAGAAAACTTCTGAGTAAACTCTCTGAAGGGGAAACAACACGAAAGAGGAAAACTCAGGAAGAGAAAAAATTATGACTAAGGCAAATTGAAAAAAATATAAAATAAAATATTCAACCGGAAAACGTTATCTATATTAATGTAGAAAGACAGTTATAGATGATGGTAAATATAAATCTGTTAGTGAGTAATTGAGAGTGAATATGATATATTTCCAGAAAGAGCAATGACATGCAGATTCCAGAAATTTCGATCGTAAAATCAATAAAGATTTGAACAATTTCCATTGGAATAGGATATTGATTCCTTAATTAGGAAACTGTAATTGTAGAGAACCGGTGTTTCTGCCAAGCAAAATTTTAATTTATAATATTAGCTAGAACTACAAAATTGATTCTAAATTTTCAACTACAATAACATGGCCGCCTTGAACCGTGTTTTGGACCGAGTGTGAAGCTGCGACCCTTTTGTGTATAATGAAGCATTAATTATGTTAGAGTCCTTTCATTCGTCGGTAGTTAACGTAGTTAGCGTACCACGTGTCACATACGCTCCCACACATAATGATTCTAACTAACGCATCCTCAAAGGCCCCGGCGGCAAAAGGAACAATAGCGAGTTGTGGCAGGACGTGGAAGCGTTGACTAAAACGCACCTTTTTATCGTCGGTGCCCGGGTGCGAAACAATTAAATTACCGTGTGCTGAGAGACAAAGTATACGAGCAACGGCTACGTAGTCACAGCCGCCGCCTCCGCTTCGCACGCACAAAAAGACTAATTACCTCTTGATGGACGCGAATGCAGCTAGAGTGCAATTCGATTACGCCAACAAGTAATGGCTAACGAAGTGACGCTCAGAAAATTAAAAAATAATTGATTGTTCAACAATTAGTTCATTTAATCGTTTTAATGTCCCAGGCATTCATTTTTTATTACAATGTTGTATAAAAATTTGTTTTAATTTAATAAAAATGCGAATTTATTCTTTATTCTTAGTGAAACAGCTAATTAAATTTAAACTATGTTTTTGAAAGTGGTGTCAATGCAGCAATCTCCGAAGATAAACTTTTCTGTCGTGCATGTCTGTAATAAATGGAATTCGTAATAAGTCACGACGTCTTCGACATCCCTAGCGAAAGTTCATGGGAGTCGAATAGAATGTTCTAAGAAGTGGTGTTTCTTGGCGCGGTTCAAACATTTCGAAGGTTGCATGCCAATTCGTAATTCGCAATTCGAATCCAAACCCGAATCCGCCTTCGATCTTGGTGGCGATGGCGGCAGGAACGCCGACTTACTTGCCACCCGGGACGCTTTTAATGCGCGCTTTTATAGAAATCCTCTTCTGATAACTTCTCCGACCATCCACTTTATTGCATCCGCGCGCTGACACACCAAACCCACCACCAGACTTTCTTTTTGATTATGTGAGGATACTCTCCTCCTTCTTCAACGAACACTTTGGTCGATTTGGTCTTGGCCTCCTATGAAGGAATAAAATATTTTACCGAGCTTCAAACGTGGATAAAAGCTTGTTTGAAAAATGAATAAGTAAAGCACCCACTCTTACTTTTCTTTTCGGTTACATTTTTTGGCGAAAAGCCGACGCACATCTGAAGTTAAACAAAGTGAAACTTTCTTTTGGGCGAGCGCCCGAGCGTTGAAATACAAGAAATATGAAAGCAAACTAAAGCGAACTCAAGCTCAAGCTCAAGCAACGCTGCCCTACAAAAGATAAAGCAAACCTCTAAAGAATTTTAAGGATTCCGTCCTGGGAAAGCCCACAAAACTGCAAACTTGTAGCGTTTGGAACTGTTTTTATTGCGGCTGCTACTATTTTCGTTCGAAACTTTTCAGTTTCAGTGGTATGGTTCGCCACTGTTATTTTAAGCTCCTGAAGTCGAAGCTTTTTAGTTTGTTATGAAGTTTCATTACATTTATAAATATCTAAAAGTTGAATGATAGATTTTGTTAAAAAAAACAACACAGTCAACAGGATTAAGCTTTTAGCAGCTTTCAGTTAGTTTTCCAAGACTAAATGGAATCATTACCAAGCCATCTAAGATGGTGCCATTTAAAATTTGAACGTTTCATTTTATTTTCTTAGAAAGCTTTTAATATATCTACATTTTCAAACTTTTAAACTCACCACTGTGCGGAAAATTTAATTACAAATGAAATAATTTTATTTTTAAACATAGTATTCCTTTTTTTTGTTGAAACGTGTTTGTTTGAATTGGAATTTTTACATTTTGCTGCATACCAGTGTATGCATTTGTGTTTACCGTTTTATGTTTTTGCATAAAAGTTGGATTATGAGTTTTGAATTCATATTTTCCACATATTACCTGGTTGCGATATGAACGAATTCAAATATCGACCGAGATTATATGGAAATGGAAAATGGAATAGTGCTTGCGCTATATTGACAATTTTGCGCATCCTGTTTTTCTTTCCAAAGCCGACATTTCCGATATAATGCAGTAAAGTAGTTTTATCTGCAGTTGACTGAAATGGGAATTGGTTATTTGAGTGATTTTTATAATGATTACATTTGGCAGATATCTATGATTATTTAAAAAAAAATTAATAAATATTTTATTTATTGATTTTATTTATTATCATTTGATATTAAATGCTTGAAACTAAAGACTGATAGAATTGAGATTCGATTTAAAATTCCTTTTTCAATTCAACATTTATTTCCCAACTTAAACAGAATTCTCTTAAAATTGCAATTTTACGCTGAAACTCATAAAAGTTACGAAATAAAATTCACTTTACGAGACAATAAAAACTCACCTCTAAGCTGCTGGCTACCGCGCGCCGCTTCTCTCATTAAAGCAAAGTTTAATTGGGTTAATTTTATCTTTTTGCGCCGTCGACTTTAGGCACAATCCTCGTATCTTTGTAATCTTGCCCGCCTTTTTTTGCTGCAACTCGCCTGGTGTTCATCTTCTTTTTCGTCGCAATCAATCAAGATAATCCGTTTTTTTGCGCGCATTGCTATTTGCATTTTACAATTGAGTATCGAAGCAATTTGCAAGTGCGGCGAGACCGTAATCTGCAAGTCAAAAATAGAGGAATGCGTGGGCGAACATCATCCATGTCGATTCGTTTTTCCAGTTTCGATTTGAGATACGGATTTGTGGTCGACGTCACTGTTTGGTTTAGCCGGTTCGTGACCAATCCAATCTTTTCACAGTTAACGTTTTTGCATTTTTGCCGAACGGGTACAAGAGAACATTTATAATACTTTTAGTGAAAGCTTGGCAAAAGCTTTTGTTCGGGGATTTTAACATCTCAACATCTTTCAACATTTCAGAAACGTACTTTGTGTTTAACTTGATTCTGTTGCGTCCTTTCATGGCTACACATTGTCTGCGATTAAGAAAAACTGAAGGTATCGACTTCTATCAGCTCCCTTGGGCCGTCATTACCGGTGCTGAGTCGTCGACATCTCACTTTTTACTAGTTTCACGTTTAACGATGTTATTTTTTTTGTCTTGGTATCTTTGAAAGCGCATTTGCCGTCGTTTAATTTAATTCAACATCGCATTTTTGTGGAGAGTGAAAAACATTTAAACGTTTACTGGTTTGGTTTTGTATTTTCACAGCTCGTATACAATATAATAGATTCTGTATGTTTTCTTTTTAGTGGTGCGTTTCAGAGATTTTAAATCCCCAACGGATAACGATACACTCCGAAAATAAAAGGAAAAACATTTCTATAGAAGTATTGTGGCATGATAAAAAACATCAGCTTAACGGTTCTTCGTTTTTTATTTGTTTGTCACTTTTATCTGCTGTTATTTGCGTTCTATGTTTTTGTTTTTTCAAATTATTATCTAAAGAACAAATAAAAAATATAATGCCAACAAAGATCTTGTTTTTATTTGTTATTGATTAAATTTTGTAGAATTCAGTGTCTTTTTTATTGTTATTTTGAGTTATTGTTGTCAGTTTTAACGAAGTGTTTTTTTGTGAAAGAAATATCATTAATGAAGAACTAAATAACTAAAGCCATAACGACTAAAGACTAAAAAAAAGGATTTCAGAATTAAAATTTCACATTTTTTATCTTTTATCCTTTATCCCTTAATGTTTACGTTTTGTTATTTTCTGTAGCAATGCATTGTTTTTTTCGTTTTTGTGTAATTTTCAATTTTCCTGGAAATTGTAAGGAATGGTTGACCTGAAAAGTTTCATCACAAGAGTAAAGCTCCTTTATCTGCAATGTGCTCCATCTTCATAACATAACAACCCGAAATGTTTCTGTCGACTAGTACTACAAAGTGTCATGAGGAATATGATCGTCGAGTTCCATTAAATTTTGTTCTCTGCACATATTCGGCCATTTCCGATACTTTTTTACATTTTATTTGGCCTTGCTATATTTAATTTTTGGGTCCCTCTCATCCAGTTTGGAATGTTTGCTAGTCTTTGATTCTGTTGACTTTCCTCCGTTCGTATCGGTCCCCTCAAAACGAATGCCAAAAATTCTCTGTGCCAAATCATCTCCTCATAAATAACGCTGCTGAACAGGCCCGCAGCCTTGCAGAGGGTTAATTGTAATCGATTTTAATCAATTACATCTTTTGCACGTACGAACGAGCGTTTGATTAATTGCAAACGTCGAGTGGGCCACGTCGCTCGGTAATGTGTGCTCGTGTGATGGGTCGAGTTGAGTCGAGAGCTCTCCGGTGTTGGTGGAGGCGCCGGTCTCTGGTATCGATTGGGTCAGGACTCTGGACTGGAAAATGTTTGATCGTATCCGCGACCACACTACTATACAAATTTGGTCCTGTTTTCAATTCGTTTACCCAAGATGCAAAATAAACGGTACGCCAATGTCACATTGGATGAATAGGACGAAGTAAATAATCGTTGGGTACAGTTAAGGGAGGCTGGTGGTACGTTTAACGATGGTTGACGTTGAAAAGTATACAATCTGATTTGGGCTGGGAGCTATTCACTATTCAATTAACTCTTCGGGGTGTGAGGCGATAGTCGTTGCACAATCAACAGGACACGATGTGACAACGACGCGACAACGCTGCGGTCACAGATCGCGTCCAGTATAATGAACATTTGGAGGGTAATCGTATTAGAAGTGATA
This sequence comes from Atheta pasadenae, assembly GCA_030264155.1. NCBI lineage: Eukaryota > Metazoa > Arthropoda > Insecta > Coleoptera > Staphylinidae > Atheta > Atheta pasadenae. The sequence goes on along the minus strand of JARJDS010029638.1, from coordinate 114,948 downwards.
TACGAGTACCGGCACGAGGCGAGCGAGCTTTCGCCCCATCGCAAGAGCTTACCTGTGATTAAGCACGATTAATGTTTAATGTGATTTAAATTGGTTTGCGCCATGATCTGATTTCGGGAAATATGGCCCACACGAGTCCTGAATTGAAATTTACAATTCACAATCCTACATTTAATCATTTAAACATTCAAACATTCAAAACAAGCACAACGGGAGGGAAAGTAGAAACTGCCAATCTAGTTTCAAGCCAGATCTATGGAAATTAAAAATTCAAACCGTTGCCAACATCGGATTTGGTGAGGTTGTTTCCTTCCGGAATGGAAAGAGAAGGAGAAATCTCGTATTTTGCCGCAAGTAACGAATCATTAAGTTTCTTGAATTGCGGTTGGAATGATTAATTCGCGCTCTCTGTAATTTGTTATGAAATTTCTCGAGGCGATACGGATGACTTTGCAGTTTACAACTGTGGTGAAACATGAAATTGCTTTAATAATAATTCATTCCTAGTATTTTGAGAAATATTATGATATAAGCTACATTATTTTTAATATTCCAAAAGTTGTTTTTAAAATTAATTGTTAATAATTTTGACAAATATTGAAAATATTTCTTTTAGGATACATGTAATGACGACTAAATGTAGTCAATATTCGGAAAATTTATTTGCGATAAATTTGACGTCCATTGTATTGTTCTATTTGGTCGTAATTGGAGAAATTTGTCTACTAATTACCCTTCCGTGCTTCATGATGTTTAATCAACTGCACACTAAAATAACTCACATACTTGTAAAAGCTGTTTAAAGAAATAACTCACGCATATTTAATGGCAAATATAAATACAAATTGGTTAATTGGTCATTATCTAGAAATGTCAAAATTGAGTATCTTTGTTTTATCACTTTGTTTGTTCTAAAAATGACCACGAAGAAGAATAAAAAACTGAAAACTGAAAGAATAATGAACTGAACATATCATTAACTATCAACATTTTATTAAAATTAAATTTTTTGATTAATTTTTTATTTCTCATCCTGCTTATTATCAATTATGGTCAAATAATTTGCAAAGCTATTAATTAAATTACATAACGATCAAAGAAGAAGACGAAAAAACAAGAATGAAGTGATCAATTACGAAGAAGACATAAAACAGAAGAACAGAAGAAAGAAGTAATGAAATAAGTTTTAATTTTTAATTTATTAAAATTCATGACTTCATGTTCAAATAATAAAATTGTTTACTTGTGATATTTATAGTTTAAAATTAATTTTAGAAAAGTACTTAGTCATGATTAATGAAATGGAAATATTTACTATCAATTATCATGCATGTTTTCTTTGTTAATTTGTTTGTTTGTTGTTGTCATAACATAATTGAATTGCAATTAAGTATATTAAACGAGGTTGATCATTTGATGATAATAAGCAGGAAGAGTATCATGTTATAAATTATTCAAACATAATGAATTGTATGGGTTGACAGATTAATTAATGAAATAAATTGTTGATGCATGTTAGTGGCTTTTGGAAGTAAAAACAATTAATAATTGGATTTAGTATAAAATATATATTATATATATTTGGGTATATTATTAGTTATTAACTAAAAAGTATGTTTGTTTATTTTATTTTTAGTCTTGACCTTTTGAGAGGGTTGTTTAGGTGCTATATAATATTCTCACCTTTGAAATATTTATTAGTGCGCTTAACATTTGCGCTTTTGTCGCTTTTTGTTGTCCTTTGTCAGATAAGTCTAGAAACTGAAGTCTTTTTTCTTTCAGTCCCTCACACTTCCGTTTGTTGTCACATCCTTCCTTCCTGTATGAAGTCTTGTGTCTTTGTATCACTTCTTGGATTTTTGAAAGCGTTCAATCTCGGATTCCCATTGGCAATAAAGTCGGCATCCCAAGCGCGTCAAGACGGCTGACACAATTTCTCAATTCGCACAGATCGACTCTTCTTTTCTTTTCTTTCATTTCCTATATATCTATGACTACAAATGCGTCGATGCGAGAATTGAAGAATACATGTTCGGTGTGGGCATTCTATGCACTAAAAAAATGTTTGCTTCTTTAATGGTGGCGCCGACGTTGCGGAAAACTTGCAAAGACGACGAAGAAACGCGTCTGCAACGCAAGCTATTGTTTTACGTGTGGGTGGGTCGAGGCATTTGCTTTTGCGTCTCCTTGCGCTTCTCGCTTTTCGCCTGCACGTCCAACTCTTCGTGCAGGCGCGATTCGCGATGCTGGCGGTTCGCCCGCCTCCCGTATTCAGTCGTCTGGCGCGCTCCGAAACTAGAGCATCGCCGCCGCCCGCGTCGGCGTTCGTGCCGCAACGCCGGAATAAAAACGAACATTGCGGAGCGCTGTTAATAAATATGTTGCAAACCACGCGCGCGCAAAGTTCGACAAGCGGATGAACACGCGCGGAATGATAACATAATAATAACGAGTCTCTCAATAAAAGCCCTCCATCAAAGCACGTGCGAATAATGTACTGTTAAAGTAAACTTAATGCTGCAACAACATACATCTTCGTGGGAATTCAGTTCATTGCTGTGTATATTTTAAAAGCAGTATGGATAAACGCAGGTGTAATATAGAAAGAACATTTTAAATGTGTATGGAAAATGCCGTGCTTTTGTTGCTGGAAGAAGAAAGCGACGGTTCAACCAGAAAGCGATACCGCGGAAGACTTACCACCTGAAGCTGAAAATCAAACGGAAATTGAAGGTTTTGATTACTAAAAAACTAAAAATACACCACTTTAAGACAACAAAAATTTGAAAAACCTTTTAGTTCAAATTACAAAATTGATACAACAATTAATAACCCATCATAACTGTCACATCGTTATTAAGTCGTTAAACTTTCATAGCCGTTAAATATCGAAGTGGTTTTGAAGAAACCACAAATTGATTTTGTTGTATTTTCAAAACACGTGAAGTTAATTGATAAAAGATTACCTCCAACATATGGTTGTTGATTAAAAGAAATTTTAACATCAAAGATAGATTTTCAACTATTTAAAAAAAATCCTATCTACGAAAAAAAAAACCATAACTTCACAACTTTTCCTTAAAAAATATTCATTTCAACTTTAAAAACTTTAAATATGTCTTGGAAATAGCTTTACTTTTATCGCAAGAAGATGAAAGCGCCGGTCAAGTTGGAAAACATGCGCCACCTGAAACTGGACAACCGGAAATTGAAGTTTTTACAGTTGAAAAACTAATTCAACTTTGTCGATAAATGTATTTACTTTTTTTTTCTTTGCGTTTGTAAAATGAATTTTAACCAATCAAATAAATTAATTGGATTTGTTATTTTTTGCCAGGAATATTGTTTTTATGTATTTTTTTTCAATTTATAAAAAAATCTGAACACAAACGATTACCAATGGATACATCAACATCAACAAAGCGTGTTTTGTTTTTATTTTGGACATTGTTATGGATTTTAATTATTTTTCATAACGATGGAATGTAAAACCGGTGCTAAACCATGCGACACAATGAATTTGTTTGCAAATATTTGCTTATGACTTTTAACAATAATTTTCATGGTAATTCAATGCAAAATTTAATTTACGCTTCGGTCACATGACGCGGAAAACTATCAGATATCCGATATTGGAATCTGTTTTCCATTGTTCTTAATCGGCTTAGGTTTAGCTACGCACAACACGTTATATTGGACTTATTATTATAGAATTTAAATTTGCGCTAAAAAAAAAACGTTGATCATTCATGTTTTGATTCGTTAATATTCATTTGACATAAAATATTCAATCATTAAAAATTTGTTATTTGGTAAATATTAATTTTGGAAATAATTACATTTTGGAGTGTAATTGAAGTTTTCCACCAAGTGAACGCAATTAAATCACATTAATAGATTTGAAACGCATCCCTCGCTTATCGAGTTATGTAAGGATCGTCCAAATTATTCCGATTTATTTAGTTAACGCACCCCGTTGTTTTGGAAACAATTCGCAGCACTGCGGCGGAAATTGAATTGCTGTCGAAATTTGAACACCGTCACCAACTTGTGCCGGAACAAGCCAAGTGCATAGTTTGCTTGGGGTGAACTCCTCGTGCATTTTCCTTGCCTGCTTCATTAGATTCCGTCACGGAAGTGGCGGTAGACGACGGGTTACGAGAACATATTTTATTACGACGTGCGAAGTTCTTCGGCGCATTAAATTTTATTGACAATTGTGTACCGCCATCAGCGCACATCGCGTAAATATCGATGAAAACATCGTCGAAGCGCGCGAAAAGCGCCATCGTTAAATATAATTGCGTTTAATAAATCACCTCGTGTTGTGAGCTGTCTTGCTTATCCAAAATGTTGAATTGTGATATTTCAAATAGGTCGATTTTTGAGATGCCATCAGCTGTTTGTTAAATTTCATTTGAATGCCTTCATTGACAATTGCATAACTCAAAACAAATATTAATATTAGTCGATAATTTATGTGTTGCATATATTAAATTGACATTAATGATTTAATGCCACAGTAATGAATTAATATTCTTTTATCGGTTGGCGTGAATTATTCACGCAAGCTTGCGTTCCACGTGCTTTTCATGCCATGTTCTCGTTGACGTATTGAAAATTCATTAATGTTCTATTAATATTAATGCGGGCGAGCAAATCGCATTAAATTATCAGGGAAATTTGTGCGGTTTGCTTTTCATTATCCTGGTATCCAGGCTTATCTCCGGACCGTTCTGTGATTATCTATCACAGGCGCGAGGACGTGAGTTGCAAAATGTATGAGCTGGAGAAGACAACCTGCAATGTGTAACAGGAATCTCACACCTACAAAAAAAAACTTTGCAAACAGCTTGTTGAGACGAAGGAGGTCGTTAAAACTGGGAAAAAAGAATTTACAAGTGATGATGATGATGTAGCATATAACAACTTATGGATTACCACGAAACAGATACCTGGTACTTGAAATGATACTTTGGGAGAGGAATCATAAAATATTTCATCATTGAAAGTTTCACTTAAAGTAATTATTGTTTGAGTTGGAAAGGAATTGATAACTTCTTTTTTTAATTTGATGACTAATTGCACTCTGTTAATGAAACTCATAATAATTTCTGGTTTTGAAATAAAGTTTATCCTTCGTTTATGTCATTCAGAAAGTTGCTGCTGTTGACTCACCTATTAAAAAGGGTCGGTTTGTTCAATCTAAATTTTTTCATTTCCAAGCTTTCAATTTGCAGATTCATTAAAATCTCGGCACGGCACATTTTCATTACGCAGCACGTGATTGCATTACCCATAGCTCTTTATGCGCCATGCGGGCGCCGCAAAAACGAAGAACCTTAAGAGCATGTTATTAAGGACTATGAGTACGTACATACACTAGGCCGGAAAAAATCTTCGAGTCAAGTGTCATCGTCTCCGACTGAAGGCTCGAATGAAGGTATAAGCGAAATTAATTATCTGCAACAACGGTAACGGTCGGCTGGGCCTACCTAGTCCAACCTGTGAAAAGCATTCCTGGTCCGGGTCGTTCCAGGTCGTTCACGATATACCTACACTGAAGTGGTCCGTATCACAGTACAACGTACGCAATTCTATCCAAGCCTATTCCATCCTATCATATCCAGCGCTTTGCGCTAAATGCGTTATGAAACATACCAGGTGTCATTTGCAATGTTAATATGTGTTATGACCATTTTCCAATTGAAAACAAACCTATCTTTATGTCGTTCAAACCTGTCCAAACGTGTTTCAGACTTGCAAACAGAAAATGCCATTTGACTAAGTGATTATGCGCTCGTAATCGAACCGTATGTGATGCAAACCATCCTGTATTCAATGTTCTTGTACTCGTACAGGAATAGACCGTAAACGCGAAGCTGGGAAAGTAGAAAGGTGGAAGGGACGTTGAAGGGATGACAGGCGACACACGCACACGTAGGATTCACGGGAACGAGGACTGTCGCGCGTTCTCTTCACTTCTCGTAAAACTAGACCTTTCGGATAGTATGGCATAACATTATTTTATAGGGCGTTGAAAAACGCCATTTACACTTCAAAGTTGCTCTTTTGTGGCACTTCACGGTAAACGTATCCGTTGGGGTATACATAGCCATCCTTAGACGAGGTTTCTCCAGGCCAGTAAAATATTGATTACAAAGCGCGCAGTTAGGCATTCCACAATTTCGTCGCGAGCAAATTCGCACATTCTGTACAGAGCGCTCACGATAAAAGACACTACAAAGCGGAATAATGAGGACGCACAACAATGTGCCTGTGGATGCTTGAGAGCATGCCACTGCAATGTCAAGTTGAGAGGAATAAATGCGCAATGCCATCCGATCTTAATGCGACTAGGCCAATGGAAATAGTCCATCAACGACTCGCGCACTTTGTTAATTGGCTTATCCTGTTAGTTTGCAATTTCAGTAGTTCTCGCATTCCTGGTTATGCTAGCCATCGATACGAAGGCATCAGGTATTTGTGGCTCGCAACCACACACTACACTATCTCTCTGATTACAGATAATGTCCTACATTATTAAATACATAGATTTGAAATGTCACTAACAGACCCCAAGTTTGGGCCGTCATATGGTTAGGGTCCAACATATCATAGCTATCTTGTTAATTTAGATTTAACGATGAGATGTCTATTTTGTAGGAAATCCAAGGAACAAATGCAGTTTAGAACCAGGACACTCGTTAATGGACTGGATTCGTCTGGGTAATTCCGGGAAGGATATAACTGGCCTTGGAGAACTTGCTGGGAAAATCACCGTAAGTACTAAACTGTCGTTCTGACTGGCTTTTCTGATGGTTTTGATGGGTTCATAGTCATTAGAACATGTGTAACGAAGCATTAAAGAGTATTATGAACATTTATCACATCAGGACTTCAATTTAAACTCTTCATAACTGCTTCTAATCTTTATTGAAGACATCTAAAGCTTGTTAAATTACTGTTTTTGACACTTTCATAAATGTATCATTTAAAGGACGAATAGAATAAATCCTTTCTAAACCTTATATATTCCTTCCGTTTAATCCTTTCTTTACTCCTATGTTTTCTTTATATGTACTTCTCGTTCTACAAGTAATCTCGGATTGAAAAACGTAGTAAAAGTAGTTCTCCTAGCCCAGAACTAGATTAAAGATCAAGTATTCTTGGAGAGATTTGGAGTAACATGCTTTTTTATCTAAATTGCTTTTGATGCTCCACATCAAAGAAAAAGAAGTGAAATTCCCAATTCTCTAATAATAACTAATGCTCACCAAAACCAGAATTAAAGCAAAGTAGAACAAAGTCGAATTATTTGATTGTTTTATTTGAATTTTTATTTAATGAGACAATATCCGGATCAACACATCAAGATTGCTTGATAAATGTAAGTCAAAGAAAAATTATCACACGCCTGTCCGAATAGAGTTAATGAACTAAACACTGAAGTTCTATAGGATTTATTTTTCTGACGGCACTTTTGATTCTTTATTAAAAAGGGTAGTATTTATTGGTTAGGTTATCATATTTTAAGGATACTTATCAGGCTTGTAATTTTAAAACTTTATTACTTTAAGGTAAGGTAATTACACTTAATGATTAAGGTTAAAGTTGATATAATAAAAACAAAGTTAAAAATATGATTATTAATTGACACTTGTCAGTTTTTTAATAGCAATGGCATAGTTTAGTTAACCTTTAGATAGATTTAATATAAATCAACAAAATTATTAGTTATAATGCGGTTTAAACCGGAAATATCTTGAGTTGGATACTCAAAATTTGAAAATCATGAGTACCAAAGGGTCTCGAGTTGGACTGGGACCGGAGAAAAAAGGAGGAGGGAAAAATAATGGAAATGAAGATGCGACCTATCGTACTAAAGTACAAACTCTTACAACTAATTCATGTTATCACATATAATTATAAATTAAACATTTTTTAGCAGAACTAATTTTTTTTGGTTTTGTATTAGATATCGCCTGAAGAAATGAGAGCTCACAACACACGCGAAGATGCTTGGATAGCAATAAGAGGCAACGTTTACAATGTCACAGAATACTTAGCATTTCATCCAGGAGGAATCGAAGAAATCATGCGTGGAGTTGGCCTTCCAGATGCTACAGCACTTTTTGATGAAGTAATCAATATATCAATATTTTATAAAGGAAAAGTTTATAACATTTACAACTAAATAATTATTTATAGGTCCATCCTTGGGTGAACTACGATAAAATGTTAACGAAGTGTTACATAGGCCGTTTGGGTGCAGGATCACTTCAAAACACTAACGAAGCCGGAAACGTGCGCTTCGTGTCGCCTAAACAATCATCTTCATTAGAAACGGTTACAAATAAACCAGTCCCGGAATTGCGTCACTACACCATAACGGTTAACGATGACCGCCAAGTACGTTTTGACTGGATTCAAAAACACGACGTGCTTGTTTTATATTTCTATACTGGTCCATATTCTAATCCATTCTTTGACATTCGCCGGCCTTTCGAGAACAAATGGACTTTTGTGATTTCGTTTGTGGAGTCCGTGTTTACGTACAAGTATAGTCCTGAAGAAATCATATTATGGCCGCCAAGGTTCAAGGTGTTTTACGAGACGGGGAAAATCGAAGTGGGTTTTGAGAAACACATCAAAAAGACATGGCAGCATGTCGGCGAGCTGGACCACACCAAGAGAAGAGTCATTCCACAGCAGTGCAAGAAGAAGTACATCATCAAGGAGCATGTTTTGTTGAACAAATTCACTTTCCTGATGTCACTACAAAGAACTGACATGAGCTTAAGCAATACACCATTGGGATATCATGTTATGTTATATAACGGTATGGATTTCTTTACTTACCTACTCAATTATAGCTTTCTAGTACTTATAGTTATTATAATTAATAATTTTAATAAAACAATTTTAGAGGTGAATGATGGTAATGAATACACACCAGTGCCCCATTCATTTATTGCAACAGAAACGGAGGATACAAAAGAAATATTCAACTCTCCTTTGTTAACATTTATAATTCGACGATATCCAGATGGACGTGTCAGTAATTATCTATATAACAAAAAAGTTGGTGATACTGTCCTTGGTTCAGAACCTTTCGGATGCTTTGATTTACAACTGATATCCGACAGGCAACACTTTTTATTTATTTCTGGTGGTGTTGGTTTAACTCCAATGCTATCAATTATTCAGTTTTTACTAGAACGGAAGGTAAAACCAACGTAAGTAATTCATGTAGGATTTCTTACAATAAATAGTTTAATACATTTCTCTATTTTAGGAAGACCATCATGCTAGTCAACTTCAACCAAAGCAAACCGTATCAGTTTTTGCACAAAAAGTTTGCTGATATTGCCGATGATACCCGGTTTACGTTTGTTCCAGTACTGACGAAATCCCCTCCACATTATCCTGGTTTATCCGGCCGACTTACTCTAAAACTCATGCGTAGTTTAATCCGCGCTGGTTTTCCTCAAGTGTCTCTCTCCGACGTTTTCTTCTTTTGTTGTGGTCCTACGTCATTAAGCACTGCATGCTATGAACACTGTGTTCATCTTGGTGTGGACATGGACAGTACGTTCTACTTTACGGCCACGTCAAATCCTGAAGATAAACCGGACATCGCTGACGGTGAAGCGTCCACATCAGAGTAATGTATTTTACTTTCCGCAATAAGCAGTAACACCAATCAACAACCAACCAAATCTTCACCAATCAACAAATGTGCACAAATCAAACTATATTTAAAAACTTTATAGAGCAGAAGAACCAATTGATAAGGTGAAGTTATTGAGGATGTATGATAGTTATTTCAACTTTCCGGAGTTTTTACAAAACGATAAAGAAGAGGAAAACAAACGAATACAACGGACTTCATTGATTGAACCAAAACCCCCAATTAGGAAATCACATGGTGCTACTGACTTGTCATTATACTTTTGTTGTCTTTGCATTCCCATTCCGCGATCGTATGTGGTACATTTTAAGCGTGCAATCGCGGAGATTTTCTTTCCTTGGAGACGGTGTTGATGTTAGATTTGATGTTAATGATCAAAATATGGGTCCAGCAATATGTAATCACGAAAATACGTCCAGCTTCAAATTAATATTCAAGATGTGCAAGTTACAGAACGTTAACAATTAAGTAACTATATATATATATCTATACATAAATATAAATAGTTGACTAGTGAACTACCAGCTTCTTGTTATCTGCAACTCTGCACGCTGCTGGTTACTGCGTACCAACTATTTAATGTAACCATATAATGATGAACATTTGTGTAGGAACAAAGCACACATCTGTGTAACTGTGGTAGCTGAGGAGACTAACAAATTTCTAACTTAACTTAAGAGATGAAATATTTTGTGCACGATTAATACGAATTCTTAAGTAATCTTAAGTAAGTAATGTGACATATCCTGCACTGTTCAAGTAGTTGCACCTCAGGGAATCGCAGAACCACCGTTTACGGACGATTCTATTAGTGAAATTATGATGTTATTGCAAACTGCAGGCCTGGCAGGAAACGACGGCTAGGAAATTGTTATGTACTATGTTATTATTGCATTGATTACCATCAAGTTGTTTATTTATAATTTACTGTACATAGTGATAGTGACGATCTGGATTGTAAACAAGCAATAATTGTTTGTATTTTGATCTCTGACGTGATCATCGCATTAAAAAAATGTTTTTTATTGTTTCCAAAGATGCTTTCCTAGAAATCCCAATTTTCACACTCATGATTTTTTAATATAATGAGTCAAAATATCAATAATTTCGCTAATCAATTAATACGCATGAAAAAGAACATCTGGAATAAGGAATAAATTGACAAAAATATGTAATGCACGTTCAATTATATCTTGCATGATTTTGTTAATTCACATTTAATAAAACAATATATTCAATATTTTAAATGTCAAATAGTTAACTGAGGTATTTAATGGGTTGTGTTTTTTTTTTGTTTACTGTGAAGTAGTTTTATGCCACCGAATAAATTGTTGGTGAATGCGTAGATGTCATCGACTGCAGGATTTTGTTTCTCGTCAGATATTCCTCTATAAATACCGGTGAGTGCCGCATGAATAAAATAAAAATGCTCGTCAGCATTGCATCGTTTTGTTTGGTATCGCGTTTTGTTGTGAATGTCGTGTCGATGATGGAGCACGCACGTCGATTAATTCGCGCTTTTTTATGATCAAATAAATAAACGCTCGTTGAATGTCGAAAACAAAGCGTGCGATGTGCTCGAAAACTCGAGTGTTCATTCATTATTTCCAGTTCAGCCGCCGCCGTTCTTTGGCTTTCTGTTTTCGCATTCCACCTCGATTTTATTGTTGGACACAAAGCGATGCGCACCTTACACATCATATTTATCATTTAACAAAAAAAACATGTAAAATATTTTTGTTTTTAAATTTTTATTATCAGCAATGACGGTGAAGACTTAAGTCTATCAATAATATTGACTCACTATGTTGCGTGTATGTAGAACCCCCACGTTTCATCTTCATTTGTCGATTGTTATCATAATTTTATATCAATTATGTCTGCAGCTGCGTTGACAAACTGGATGTTTGTTACAGTCGCAAAAATATTATCTCAAGCTATTTTGTTGATTGAAGCGTGGCTTATCACAATATTACGTTTGATGTTTTGTTTTCGCATCTGGGATACTTCAGCAGGTAGATAATACGAATTGAAATAGAAATTTTAAGTGATAATAGATTGATTCAGTGGTTCCGGAAACACTCTTGTGCTAAGGGTTGTTTGTATACGTCGCTACTGTTGATGGTGCATAGATAGGCAGAAACAGGATAACACGATAACGGATTAATAAACATGATTTTAGAGGTTCAGAGGAGAGGCAGGATGAGTTCCCGAGGGTTGTAATGGAAAGCAAGCTTTGTATTTACGCACTGCGTATCGACGTTTCATCTGCGGATATGAGTGTTTTATGTGTTTCTCTAGTCTTCATTAAATGAAGCATTGTGGTTGCTGTTTCTGCTGGAGTTCTCGAACAAGGACATATCTACAACTAGGAAGGAATCATTGGTATGTTCAAAATATTATTTTTATATATTGGAATAGCCAAATTAAAAGAAAAAGAAGTTCTATTATAATTTTTTTTAATAAGAAATTTTATTGAAAGATAATTTCTTATAATATTTTCATGTTATGTGAATCATCACAATGATAATGAATTCATGAATAGATTTTCGAGAGTTTGCACTCTATATTAATTCATTAAATATACTAGACAGTGAGCAAACTCGTATATTTTATGAAAATCATTAACTTATCGACGCTCTGACATCTAGACGTTCGTCCGTCCCGTGAGCGCATTCCGCCCTGGGGTTATTAAATTGCGAGCGTGAATTTTAACATTTCAATGAGGACGAGAAGACGTTTGAAGACGAATTCGACGCCTTGTCGTTTCTATTTCTATGCGAAGCGCGACGATAAGAAGCGCGATAAGAAGGGCTTTGAATGTTTGAACTTTAACTCACTCAACCCCCGCGTTTGCAAGACACGGCTTCAAGCGCTTCACGTCTTCAAGTTGATTAAGTACCGCGATCTTCGACTGTGATGTCGTTACAATTTCCAAACGCGTAAATGTACTTACAGTAGTGTTGGGAGTTTACTAAAACTAGTGATGGCTTAGTGTGTGAGGCGGCAAAACCAAGGAGTACACATCATACGTAAACACCAAACTTTATGTTTCTATACCCACAGGAGCTTTATGTGACTTTTTGCAAGTCACCTAATAACTCTACAAATCATTATAATTTATATAATATATAATTTAGTGTAAATTCTAAATCAAAAATAATTTACAGCATCATTGAGGAAATTAATACATTTTACCTGATGTATAAAGTTCTGGTCCTTAAGCACCAGAGGTCCAGAGGCCAACCTCTAAACCCAGGAACATACCGTCCATATTCATCTTGTTTAACATGTGTACTAACTGCTTGCTATCCTTTAGCGCTATAGGGATAAATACGTTGTTGGCCTCCCGTGTTCGTCCTGTTTACAGGCTAGCTCCAACACGAATCAAAACATTGACGGGACTCAGGGAATACGATATGTGGTCGGCAAGTTTTCCCACGAGCTTTGTACACGCATTCTCCAAATGGCAAACACTAGCTGCTAAACACCCAGCTTACTGTTTCCACCTCCTACACAACCCAAGGATTTTGACTTTGAGAAAATGGTTTTGTTGTTGTTTACACAAAAGTTCATATTTCATAACAACTTTATTAGACTCCAAAATATTTTTTTATTTATACTTTGTTTGAAAATTTCAACTTTTTCCAAACTCGAAAATTTTTGTCATTTGTCTTGCGATAGCAAGAAAACATGCATCACAGTCAAGAATGAATAATGAGGACTGACAATACTTCACCTTCACGCGTCCTGCTGGTTTTCCGCAGACGATCGGAACGACGTTAGTGTTCGCGTTAAACCGTGATAGAAAAACGTGTGCATCCCGATATTGCCGGTTAACCGCGTAATATACGGCGTTTCTTTTATTGCTCTTGCAAAAAGCGACTAGTTTTCGCTTGGCTGGCTGCCTCCCGTATTGTGAATTTACACTGATGCGACTCGAAGGGCGGCGAGCAGGGCAGGCTCGAGACAGCCGCTAAGCCCACCATTCGAGTGACACGACAACTGAACCGACATGCGACACGTCGGACACGTATGATTTATGCAATTTCAGATTATCCACATTCATTCGCGTCTCCCGGTTAGGGCCAGGACAAAGCGACCATACAGGATGTTGCATGAGCGCAAGTACTGATATTGTTAATCGAAAATGTTTTACGGCCCATTTGCTGTTCATTTCCCACATTGCTACAAGAGTAATGAAACAATGCCAAGCAAAACGTCGCAAAACGGTAGCCATTGGGCTTAATAAACAGGATTGGACAGTAGGAGATACAAGATTACAGGATTGGATTGTGATGATAACCATATGATGGTTTTTTTTCCTGACTAATTTAAAACCCATAAAGTCCAAAAGGAATGGACTATTAAATTTTTGTTGGACTTGTGTCCGAACAAAAATGCGAATTAAATTGATTGGAAGGCAAGTAAAAGCAATTTAATTATCTTGCGCGTCCATGTCCTTGGTTGGTTGTTATGTTACGTTTGAAGCGTAAAACACAGCAGGATGTGTATGACTCTACTGGACCGAAGTCCCTTGTAGGACTAGATTGCGATACAAGCGCTTTTATCCGATTAAATTTAAATGCGTTTAAATGCATTTCCGATACTTTGATCGCGAGAACACGCCGCTAGTTGACTGAAAGTTGCTCTCGGATTTTACTTTACATTCGATCTTTTTTAATCCATTTGTGGTAGTAAAATTCAACGCGAGACGCAGTAAAATCGGTTATTAACGCGAAATTAAATGAATTTAACTTTACCTTCGAATAAATGAAATCACCAAATCGCCATGGGATTCTTATAATTTTTTTTCTTTGTTACAAAACTCCACAGTTTACGGACATTTCCATTTAAATTTATGATGTGAACTGATTAAATTTTAAACGATGTGAAAGCCTTTGCATTTTTATTTTATAATTTTATTTTTAGATGTTTTATTTAAAAATAAAAACAAAAAGTAAAAGCATGTAATTTTTTAATCGTCTGGTTAAAAATGAAATTCAGCCCAAAGTGTCCAAATCATACATAATTTAAACGTTTTTTTTTTCTGGTACACTCCTCGTATTTCCATCGTCGGAGTAATTTTTCTCAGGCAACGCTTTGTATGCAGAACATGACTCGCGAGCATCTGCGGCCACTAATATATTCGCAAGTATTTACGAATCAAGCAAATGCTCCCGGTGCCAATCATCGCGCCCGGTCGCGGTAGTCGCGCGGTTTTCATCGACAGCAACAGCACCAGCGGGAGCGGCATAAATGACCATGCCGCGACCGTGGAAACGATTGTAAAGCTCGTAAATGCCTCAACGCCCAACGCTTTTACAGCCAGAATGCGATATTAATAATTGCGACATTCACAGAACACGGAACGAAGCGCACAAATCTTGAAACTTTTCGAACGAAAAAATAATCCGATTTATTATCACTGGAAATAAACGTGGATTTAATTAATCACGTCCGCTTAGGACTGGGGAGTTTTTGGAAAAGATGGCACTTACATTGATTAGTCATTAATTTCAAAAATTAATATATTAACGTTTTCGTTTGGCGCATTCCGGCAGATTCGACGCATCAGCGAAATATGGAGCTGCGCGTAATTAATCTTTGAACACCTGCCATGCGTTCCGCGGGGCAGCGGATGGCGTGACGCGCCGTCCTAGCTACGCCGCCAGGAGCAGGACTCTCAGCGGGTAAGCGCGTGCGGTTGTAATTTACGGCGGGTATTACGACCCCGCATAAATGTCTATAGCCTTACTCTAAGTGTGTATTAAATATAATTTGCGTATACAAATACCGGAGTGCCTCTCCAGAGTATCCCATTTGCGATGACGAGAGGACGAGAAGGCGAGAAGACGGGAAAAATGCTGCATTGCGCAGTGCTAAAGAAAATATAACGATGCTTCATTTTCATTTTGATTTACATTTTCTTTTTTCACTTACCTGCAGATCTGGTCTTGAGAAAACGAACATGTGTTTATTAAAATTTATTAAGACATTGCAGAGTATTTTACCGTAATTGCGTAATTGACTCATGTTCATGGTGTCGCTGTTTGGAATTGTAAACTTGAATACGCACTTTGGAAAAAATTGAGACGTCGAACAGCGTGTCGGCAATAGTAATGATAAGAAGAATAAGCAATCGATTAATCATGGCACGTAGCGCCTGGGTCGCGCGGTTACTGTGGAACTTTGACAATGAGACGATGAATTGTCGACGAGCGGAATCGTGAGTGAAATTATCATCAATTTTATGCCGGAACGTATTGAACGATTCGGGCATTCATCCGCGAACATTTGTCTTCGAGTCTTCAGGCTTTACATTCCTCACTATCCGTGCTGATCTCTTGTACATCGTGTCAAAACAATTTAATTCAAAAAACCAAATTTTTATTTATTTTTTATTCTGATATTTGTAAAATATTTCTGTTAGAATTTGCTCGCGTTTTTGTATTTTTCATAGTAATATTTTTGGTTTTTTATTGCAGAAGATAAAACAAAGAATTTATGTGGTACAACAAATGCATTTTAGTATAAAATGGTAAATTTCTGCTCCTGACACAAATAATTTTTGTTAAAATTCAGCATTCGCACGCCACAAAATGCCATCCGAAAATTGTCACACACTAATTGCGCAGAGCAGCCGGAAGTAATAAAGCAGTTTCCGGTTACGGTTACATTTGCACCCTGCGTTTGAAACTCGTGCATTGCGGGGCCTGCTTTGGAAGTGCATATTTCATAATTGCCACCCCCGGCCACGACCACAAAATAAACGCACTCGTAAAACCAGGAAAAACAGCAACTTGCGGCATTGACGGCTCATGAATTCATAATTCAGCTTCAATAATTTCACCTCGCATTAATATTTTACGCACATCACATTTACATCCGCAGTCATTCGTTGGTGAGCATACTCGCGTACATTACGCCCCTAAGTGGGTGATTACAGAGAAAATTTTGTTTATAATTAGTTTGCCATGAAAGCAATCAAAGTATTATGTATGTGTTACATGTTTACATGATATCAACAGCTCATTTCGTAATTGATGTATGTTGATGATGTTAGCGTTGTCAATGTTGGTGTTTACGTAAAACTTTCGCTGAAAACGCATGCGCACTTGAAGAATAATTTGAATAAAACACTCGTAAAAGTGTGAAATGTTTTTGTTTTGTGTCTTTAATTCGTGTGTGTTGAAATCATTGATTCCGACTTGTGCTGCTTCAAACTTGTAATTGGTAGCCATTTTCTGCAGTCATCTGTAGCAATGTACATGGTACGCCTTCTTTTCACAATGCGGACTAATTAGAATAATCGAAAACGCTCCGACGCACTCGCGCAGAGTGCTTATTAAGCTTAATAAGGTGTCCCGTTCGACGATCGATTTAAATATTAATTCGCAATTAAAAATCCGAAATCGGCACCTCCACTCGAGTTAAATTAAAATCATCGATAGCACCGCACCATGTTGTTAATTCGAGAAGACCGGAGCGAACAAAATTTGTTTTCAAACAAGTTTTCTGCTCAAATCATCATAAATTGTGAAGTTTTTAAATTTTATCTGTAAATATTTGTACCAAAATCACTAACTAATTTCGGATAGTTTATAATTTCATTTGTTCCGAATGTCCAGCTCGAACGTCCATTAACGTCTCCTTCTTCGATGCGTGTGTGTATTTTATTATCACACGTTTAGGTTTAATCTTAATATCGCTCGTAAATCGGCGTCTACAATTCGCCTATTAAGTTCGAGTTTCGGCGTCCAACTATCGGGAATTAAGTAGATCGTTAATATGCACCGTCGTCGTCGACGTCGTCGTCATCGGCGCGTAGAATATGGGTAATAAAAACTCACGTTGAAAGAAGCAGAAAAAAGTTTCACAATAAAAACGGCGCGACAAAATTGGAAATCAGCGACGAATTACGATTTCCCGATGTCGCTAATACGCAAAGTCGCGAGCTTGATATGTTGATAACGACCAGAAAATGAAACAAACCTGCGGTCGGATTAAAATGAAATACACAAGTAAGAGTTGAGGATGGTATTTTGGGACGGAACACTGAAATAAATAGAATAATCATAATAAAATCGAAGGTTTACGATGTTGAATTAAGATAATCTTTTCCTTTCTGGCTTTTACTTTGTGATGTCCGCAGGTCCGCAGGTCGACATTTGCCTGCATCGTTTGGAAATGATGCAAACAAGTGAGATGAACAAACACGAGTATTATGATTTCATCCGTCAATTCTTATCAGTAAAATGAACTTCCTCCCATTAGCATTAAAGTTTTTAAATTATTATTTTTTAATTGAAACTTTCAACGGTTGCTAGTTTTTTAGAATTTAGAAAACAAATATTTTTGATTTGATTAAAATTCAGAAAAAATGTAAGGAATTTTACAGAATAATAAATATTTAGCTGATGTTATTGGCCAGTTTAATAAAACCACGATTGCTGACAAAATAAAAATAAAACCAAGTGTGATAAATAAAATTGAATAATTAATATCAGTACTCAATGTCTTTATTTTTAATTTAAAATTCAAAAATTTTTGTTTAATCCCAATATTATTATCTCACATCGAGTTTTACAAAAGCAAAGCTATAAAGCGGATTATTTATTTATGTTTGATTGTTTTATGCGGCAATTTATACCCCCGTCGTTGTTTATTCTGCGTATTTATTACGATTGTATGTGCCGTTTATCGAAATCCATTAATTTTCGAATAAAAATGAAGTGGTGAATCATTTTCAGTGCAAACCTTATGATTTCATGTTTTTCAACTTGTTTTCGTAATTTTTAATTAAAAACTGGTGTTACTTCGAACAATTCAATTATTACCTCCCTATCAGTATTAAAAAAATGAAAATATTAATATTAATACTGAGTTGCGTCAAAGATTAAAGAAAATATCTGCAAGTGCGCTCAAAAACAATTAACAATTTATTCGCTGGCTCGTCTCGAATGAATGATTCATTGGCTCGCACGGTGAATGCGGAGGAACGCATTCTTCGCGGGTTTAGCGAAGGCAGGAGGAGCATCAGCAGCAGCCCCGGATGGGCTGGATGCTGCTCCCCCCGCAGGAAGCGCGGATCCGCGGCGCGCAGAATTTTCGGCGGCACAGAACACCACGGCGGCAGGTCGACGCCGACGAGCGCCGACGGTTGTAGTCTCGGCAGGCATCGCGCGCGATTCCGCAGCCGCACACCGTCGACGGACGCACGCCGAGACGCGCGTCGCGTGATTCATCTGTGCCACGGACTTGCGTCCAGAGCGACGTCTTCGGGATCCGCACAAGTCCAAGAACCTTTTAAGATGTAACAACTGCTCAAATAGCGCTAAACCACCACCTGCGATTCGCACAAATTAAATTTAAATAAAGTGTGTTCCTAGTTCGAAAACTTTCCGCAAACTTTTTAAAACTTTCCGAAAAGAACTATTTGTGAACTTTAATGTATTTATGACATGTTATAAAGACACCACTTGTGAATGTATTACTTAAACTTAAACTAGTAATTAATAATCGTGTCTACAGGAATTGAAATTTAAATCTAATAATTCTAAAAGCTTAAAAATAATTGTTACAGTTTCAAATTAAATTTTACTTTTAGATTCAAAATACGGTGAGTTAATTTTTTATTATTAAATTTAATTTTTTTATCATTATTTGTGTTTTGATATCAACGTAAAAACAGTGCGCAGTTTTCAATTCGCTGGTGGTTGTGATGGATGAAAACTCACGAGTCCCGCTCGGCTTTGGTTCTCAGTGAGCTTTATGCCGTTTTCCAATCCGAGTCATAACGGCATCAACTTCTACGGGTTACCAGTTACCAGAAGATATAAAGGCCGGCATATTTGCGAGCCACATATTTCTCGACCCGCGTCGAAGCCTTGCTTATTCGCGATTTTTTTCTTCCTCGAGTTCACGTCCAGAAGTTCATTTCGTCGTGCCACTCGTGCAACATCCCTCGATTTAGTCGGATCACCCGGATCATTTTTTTCATGCGCAATTTTCCCGTAGCATCACAACCTTTTTTTCATATTTTGTGGAGTTTGCTGACGAATGCAACAAATTCAAACAAGATTTTGTTAAAATAGCTAAGAGTACACGTTGGTGTTAACCATGGGTGTGAAAATCGATAGTGTTTTATTAATAGATATCAATTCTTCATTAGTGAAGCCTGATATCAACGCTATGAGTGTTGGAGTAGCGTAGCCGAGCTTAGGGCTTATTGAAAAGGGAGATACATCTTGGATAATTTAATCGCGCGCGAATCCATCCGCATTGCTGTCGTGGCCGACGTTTCCGACGCAAGACCGCGGATCAGCGCTTCCTAATGACAACATGCAATATTCACGAGAATGCGCAGTATTCCTAGAAATTTAACGAACATAATTTCACGCAACATCAACATTTATTTAGTCATTTTTCTGCATTACTATAAAAAAATCATTATTTAATTACAATTCATAATTTTTCATATCAATGGTTCCATACCGGAACACAAATAGTTGCAAATTAGCTACGCCTTGCTCTCATGGTTAAAGGGATAATATACAATCTGGCACAACGTAAACTTTTCCTAGTCAGCGCATAGTTCCAAATATTTTCCAACTTTCTTTCGTCCGTGGACCGCACACGGGAAAAAGAAATCAATGTTCGACTAAACAGATGCGCGATTTTCAACGTGATGGAAATTCGTATTAAATTAATTCACAAATAAAAGTCAGTGGTTTTTTATGAGTTTTAATGATGGCAGTGAAATGTACTGAACTGTAAATTATAATGTGGTCATGCATGATTAGGTTTATTCTTATATGCTTAGTTTTTGTGTTGGGCCCGTTTGGTTGTTTTGTGTTTGGTCAATCACAACTGAAAATTTTGATCGCTGATATCCATGCATGAGTCGGTTAATTCAACAATTACAATGTAAATGTTCAAGCGTTTCGATGTTATATTTTAAGCAAGTTCATGTTACATGCCACCCAATCAGACATCAAGTGAAAACTCGTTTAGAATGTACCTGCGTGTGAATTGTTTCATAGTATCTAAAATCATGATAAGCTAGAGTTTAAGAAACTAAACAAATATTTGAGTTATGAATTTTATTTGAAGAACAATTATGTTAATATAATATTAAATATTTTATTATTAAGTAAGTAATTTTACTAGGAGAATAATTAATTACAAAATATTCACAAAATTTAATTATATAATTAAAAAATTGATTTTTCAAGTTATTTTTCTGACATGTCATAAAAAACAAACAAAAAATAACATGCTTTTGAAACCTAAAATAAAATACTTTTGGGGATGTTTGGAGGGTTGAATTTTAAATTATGTTAGAGAACAACAAACTCTTGGGGTATGGTTCAAAAATAAAAAGAGGAAAGTTGGATAAGTTGAAGTGAATATTTACTAAATTTTTCTTGATTTTACATGACAAAAAAATTGTTTGATTGTTGATTTAATTGCACATAATTGAGAATTTTTTTAATATAAATAAAAATTAAAATTCAAGAGAAACTTTAGTAGAACATCATAGATATCATGGTTGTCAACTACTATTTGATTTCAACCCTAAAAAACTAATTTGTGGAATAAGCGTTGGAATAAATTTAATTAAAATATTTTTTACTAATATTTTTCATAACCAGAATTATTCAATAAAAAGAAAATTTATTGCATATTTTACTGAAGCGTATTGATCAATATTAATATATTAGTAAATTAATTATGATATATTTAATAAAACCAAATAAATGTTGGTCATTTTTAATTAATTATTCATGTAAATAAATACTTGGATTCCAATATTTTATTCATGGTATGAATTTGTTTTATATTATCAATTTTTTGAGGGTGTTTCCCAAAGTTAATTAGGATAATTTTTTTATTTTAGTTAGTAGAGTAAATTGGCTGGTTCTGGTCCTTCTTCCCACCACTAATACTTTGCTAATGTTTATTTCCATAAGGTGTTATTAAAGTAAATGAAGTGTCTTCATTTTAAATGTTACTACTTCAGAAACAACACTACAAAGTTATCAAACAATTAGTTGTGCTGCTTAATATTTAATATTTGTGCTTTGCAAAACGCTGACGTCATTCTCGCTCGTTCAAGTAAAGTTTGTTCAGTTAGTTTACATTTGGTGCGCTCAATAAAATAAAGTAATAAAATTAAAAACTTACATTAACGTCGGATAAGCGTGTGTTGTGCTGCGCACAAGACGATAATAGTTTCTCTGGGTTCTCCTAACAAACCAGACACTCAAGAGGAATCCTTCGCCTGCCGCCGGTGTACCACACGCTGAAGAAGTTGTTAAGTTAAATTCATCAATGCTTCTTTCTTTCTTTCTGTTCAATTTCAATGCTTTATTTTTATTCTTCATTCCGCTATTCTTTGCGCTATTCATACACTGCGTCAGAAAAGTACAAACAACTTTTGACGCACTCAAGAGAGTTGCGCTTTATAATTCCTTCAATTTATTAATGCAATTGTCAAAGGGCATTGTGTAGTGTTGTTTGTTAGGCCTTGTTAGCTCGCCTGTCAAGCTGTCGGCTTGCGAAATTTTATTTTATTTCGAAATAATTACATTTTGACTTAGTCTGGCGTGGTTTTGTCGTCTTGGATGTGTTGCTTGTGCCTGTCAGAGGGATTTCTTCGTACTCTAATGCCTGTTCACTTCGCTGTTAATGCACATAACTTAAATCTAATTGATTTATTTGACTGCGCGCCGGCCATAATTACAACCGAATCGAATTCCTAGTAAGCGCAAGATTTCTACTAAAATAAATATTAACGAGGCCCATAAATTCATAATGAGACCCGCGGATAATTGTTGAATATTATTATAATTGTTGGTTGGAACATGGACAAGCATGTTATAAACACATCTATCATCTGGTTCTGATAGAAAACGTAAAACATAAAATACAAAACAGACAAAAACAGAAAAGTAATAAACAAATTTTTTTTTTAAATTTTTATTTTAAAAACTAATCGATATAACTAGAATGCGAACTGGGAAAATGTTGTTTTATCTGAAAGCAAACAAAATTAACTAGCTCGCAAGCAGAAAATAATATTATCATAATATATGCGCATCTGGTTTATTTTCCATCGGACAAATGTAATAAGCGCGCACTGAAAACGTTGGAAAATCGAGCGCGCCACTTCGAATTGAATGAATCGAATTGAAGTATTGCATGAATCGAAACGAAACGCACGTTTCGCACAATATTTATCCAAGCATTCATTCGCTTTCGCTAAAAACTTTGTGCGCAATTTGCGTGCTCTTCCGGCGGCGAAATTTGCCGCCTGCGATCTCTTGGCAGGCGGAATATTGCGCGAATGGCGGGATGAATGGCGCCTCGATACAATGGCGCTACCGGAAGCCGGAAAAATGTGCGTAACAGATTCATAATGGCGCCTGAGCGGTAAATGGTTAACGCGCGCGGATAATAAATACGGAACGCATAAATCATTCAGTGCTGCGTCGGTTTCGAGCATTCCACATTCACATGTTTCGCATCCGAACCGGAGGAGCTGAAGAAGACGGACGTCCACCGTCGCGTCGTGCGTGTATGTTCGCACTGATATTTCGTGTAGAAACATTTAAGTTTTAACGCATGCGGGAGGCACTTTATCGTCCGAGTGTAATTAATGTCTACGTACACGTCTCTTCTATTCATGATGATTTTCTGTGACGGTTTTGTTTTTAACTTAGAATATTTCAGAGTTTTAATTTATTTTAAATCACAATTTAAAAATTCAAGCAGGAATTTAATTTTTTTCATAACTAAAAGACGAATTCTGTTCTTGAATTCTACGATATGCGAAAACATTGATTTTCTGTTTTTCTTTTGAAGAAAACCGCTGCTGAATTGCAGAATGATTGTCAAAGCTTAGGCAAGCATGTTCCTGATAAATGGCATTGCTTTGGTTAGTTTTTGAAATTTAAAACTACAAACTTTGACGTAAAAGACAAAAGTTTTGAAAGCACAACTTATATAACACAAAAATCGCCAAATAAAAAAAAAATTAATTTTATTTTTAAATGATATAACAAAATTGCAAAAGGTTTATTTTAAAGTTTCAAACTTGAGACAATAAAAAGTACGAGTATATTTTAAGACACTTTAATGTGTGTCAAATAAAACAGAGCAGGTAGTCCCACATCCGGATAAGTTTCAGAATAAGACCAAGTTGTTTTATTCTGTTTTAGTAACGCTACAATTAATAGCAACGCATTACACGGCCGCTAATTAGCGTGCAACATCATTTTCTCGTCGTGTGGTCACCGCCTCTATGTGATGTTTATGCATAACCTATAAACAACCACCGGATAAAATGCGTTAATGTGACGAAATATAATTTGAATAGCAATTATCGCTACGACTCGCAGCGTTAATTCATA
The DNA here is from genome assembly GCA_030264155.1 of Atheta pasadenae. Classification (NCBI taxonomy): domain Eukaryota; kingdom Metazoa; phylum Arthropoda; class Insecta; order Coleoptera; family Staphylinidae; genus Atheta; species Atheta pasadenae. The sequence continues at coordinate 90,837 of JARJDS010029638.1, read as the reverse complement.
TAAATCAAAATCTGAATATTAATACTGCAATATTGCGATTGCATAATCATTTGTGCATTTGGCATTTCACATGTTGCGAAAATTCGACCGCTGCAATTGAAATGACCCGAAGAATGGAATTGTTTCAATTACATGCGAGAAAATACAAACGAGATTTTGATTCGATTATTTTGAATACACGATTGTTTTCACTTAATTGCAAATTTATCAATAATACCAAATTTGAATTTAAAAATAAAGTTAATTTTGTATAATTGTCCAATTGTCCAAGTCTACAACATGTTTGTGAAATGTTACAAAATGATTATTTCATTCACTTTGATCTTTTTGAGTACTTCGATTATGCACGCTACAAACTTAATTTAAGTTAACTTTTGTTCAGGAATAATGATGGAGTTAAAATAGGAAAATGTTAATAGTTATTAATAATTTGAAAGGTAATCGTCGCGGACGGTGCTTACGCCGACGCAACAAGGTTTAATTACATTTTAACTTCTCGACTTCTCGAACTGAAGCCGACAAATTAATATCTACCTCGTCGAAACTCTACTTCACTTTGCCTCTTCAAATAATTCCACGATGTATATGTAATGCCAGAACAACTAGTTATGTCATCAAATAGCACTGAAACACTTTTGTAAACTAATTTAGTCGACTTATGCCGAGAAGTTTTACTTGATGGTGAAACAAATTAAATTTTCAGACGAAATTTGTATATTACAATTGATATATTCATTTTAGTATTTGTAATTTATAAAATTTCAATTTAAAAATACAACATTTCCTATAACTAAAAATAAAAACATAAATAACAAAACTATTTAGTCGATTTACCTCTATTGTGCTAATTATTTCTTTCCATCGTTATTTTTTTTTAAAACTCACACAATTGCGGTTTTTGTAGAAAAACGAAGCTTTTAGTTGAAATTTGTTTTCGACGAATGTAACCTAAGGGTTGTAGAGGTAGAATAAGCCATTGTTGTGTCTGTGGTAAAATCAACAATTGAACATTTTAAAATGAACAAATATTATTTAATCAAAATATTATTTTTTAGAGAGAAGCCTAACTCTTGTTAAACTTCTAAATATTAAATTTATAAGTAATTATAATGTAAAACAAAAAATATTAATGTATTACCATAAAATGGTAAAACATTATGTAAATTAATTAACATTGTATACAAAAACTTTATATAATTGCATAAATATTTAATGAACTGTAATTAACCCAAAGTGTTTTCACATTACAAAATACAAAACTAAACAAACATGTTGCAATGTTTGTTCAAAGTGCTCAATATATGTACTTACATAGCAATTAAATGTTTTTTTGTCTTGACCGGGCGCGAATGATTAATACATCCTCAATTCGATTGCCATATACGTATATATATATACTCCATGAAGTATATGAAGATAATATGTCGAAGCGTGGCTCATCAGAAATCGCTTACATCCGTTCTATTTCGTTTCAAAAGTATCGTTACCGAATCAGAACGTTAAAGCTAAATAGTCCAAAACGATTCTCGTGACGTTCCACGATGATTACACGAAGCGATTTAACTGCATTCGCTGCTAATTGAACACCAGCAACGCAAAACCGGAACTCGTACTACGACTAGAACTGCAACTGCAAATGGAAAAACAAATAGATAAAAAATAACTGAATTTGTATGTTAAATCAACCTGGCACACCAGAGTGTGCAGACTGTTGCCGAGCAAATTGTATTTCCGAGTAGGAAATAGTTCCGGACGAACTGAAATTGATCCATTTATAAATTAACAGAATAAATATTATTCGGGCATGAAATCATTTTGATTTGATTACGAGATTACTTCATCTACATCTATATCTACATCTAGTAAATATTCTAGCAGGTCGCAGGCTTTTGGCTGAATAGTAACTAGCAGTAGCTTTTAATGTGATGGCAGCGCCATGACTTGGCTTTTAAGACCGTCATGGCTTATAGAGAATGTGAGCACGAGCGAGAACGTTTAGTTAAGCCAGAGCCGATAAGTCTTAGTTATAATTAATTATATGTTGACATGTTGACAAGAGATGTGAACGTTGTGAGTCGTTGGGTTTAATTCGGCGTATGTTTTAAAGTACCGTCTATCTATTCCTTGACGCATAAACTTTACATACTCGTACTATTTGTATTTTCATAGAAAATTAGATGAGAGAATTTCGAAAATCTCTTATAAACCCCACGTGTGGAACAGGGATGACAATGGAATACTGAATTTTGCCTTTTCTAGGAAGAGTACAATCCGCGTTAATTCACTATAGAAATCCACAAATTAAATTGCTGCTTGCACTAAAAACGATAATAAAGTGCAGCGTCTCTTTAAAAACGAATAAGTTTTGCTCTACATTTACGTGTTCGCTCGCAGGTTTACACTTTACGTAAATCACTGCTAATCTACTATCTGCATTCCTCCCGAGGAGGAATTCACCTGCTGAAACGTCATGGGTAAGTTTGTAGATTGTGGATATTCAGGAAGGTGTGCAAGTTACTGTGTCGTAGTCACCGTGTGTTTACAGCAGTAACATCTAGCTTCCAAGCAAACTCTTAATTACTCCCCTGCTGTTCACAGGATGCCCTCGTAGCACTTATTCACAATTAGAGCTATTTTCTTGCATCACTTGCTGGGCATCTTTTGCCCCAAGCTTTTCACTCAGATCCTGTTGTTGTGGTTGGAGGAAGCCAGAGAACACTGTGGAGGCGCATCTATTTTCATCCTCTACAACAGATATAAAGTGCAACCAGTCAAATCAACTATAACTTATTCCCAACTACAATTAGTCTTGATCTTTTCTTTTTTTCTTTTTGGTCTTTATTTAATAGTGTCTAGTATTAACCTAGACGTGTACCTATTTACAAAATATATGACACCTCTTCAATGTAACTCTAGCCACTCTCTACATCTATATCTATTAAAATTGAAGCTTGGGATATGTATTTTCCATTTAGGCTCCGAAACGGCTGATCCGATAGTTATGAAATTTTCAGAAAGTCAAAAGAATAGCCCTACGGGTGTAATAGGATATATTTGGTGCCGATTGGAACAAGAGAAAAAATATTTTAATTCTACCGGGTAAGTAACCAACTATATAAAACAACTTGTTCCTTTACTAAAGGGGACCATGGATCTACCCACTTTATTCTTCTTATTTCATGTGGTAACATTATCTACTACTTATAACTCAGTTAGATTGTTTGAAGAAAATTATGAAAATATTGAGAATTTTTTTGTGAAGTCTTAAGTGTTGCATAGCGTCGATGTTGTAGACATATTGAACATCTCTATTCTTGTCTGAAGATTTAAGTTGGACGCTAGAGGCTGCTAAATATCCGTAGAAACCGTTGTGTAGACTAAGTTTCCTGAAGGAACACCCTACTCCAGCTTGAATAGAACATTGTTTACTAGTGTAGAATCTATAGACTGTAAACTGTAGACTCTCACTGGAGGTTAGAAACAGAGTCGCTTAAAGTGCAACTACTTGTCGTGAGACCGGGAAAGGAGTGTTGGTTATTGCCGACAGAACGCCGCGAAGATGTATGGGAAGCACGGGAATATCGGGCCGGGCGGGACTGGTACATGAGGCGCATAACTGCAGATGCATTAAGTCATCCACTCGGGCTTAATGATATCGTGGTACACGCTACAAGCCACATATGCCATAGTGAAGCCAACGTCGTCCAATCTTCATACATGTGAAGCCCGACACCACGTGTCGTGGCTTATTTAATATTTATACAACACTCCAGCGACTAGAATGCTGTCAATTAATATTGTTGAAAGCATTGTTTATGTGACCCAAGTACATAATGACCATACTAGATGCATGTACCTTTCAAAATCTATTTAGCTATCTTTTATGTATCAATCTAATAAAAAACCGACAACGAGGAAGCAGTTTTTAACAATGACAAATCTATTTTTGGTTGCTATTGATTTATGTAGAGGGTAATGAATGCCTTCAGTATTTTTGAGGATTTATGGACTTGTTCCAATATTCGGGACGTCTGCAACATCTGGATATCGCGCTCATTGTGATCAATATGTTGGACATGTGGAAAACCTACTAATTGGATTAGTCGTATCGGACTGACTTTGTGTTCCTGGACCAGGCGGGTGCGGTGCGCAGGTATCGCATACTGATGCAAATTAAACCAATATCTATCAGACCAACGCATGAGGTTTACCGTAATAAGCAAATATTCAATTAGTAAACACAGGTCAAGCTGTTGAGTCAGACGCGTCCTCAATAATAATGTCCTCTGGCGATTATTATTAAGTTTATGTCACTGTTACCACAATATTTACCTAAATAGTTTTCTAATATTTCAAATATTAGAATGCTAATGCTACGGGACAAATCATTTGAGGTTAGCATCACTGGAATCAATCAGATATCGATAATGGTTTGTGTCAAAGATTCCAACCTGGTTAGTTTCATCTATAAAGTATTCATTCCGCGGTGCACACCGATTATTATATCGATATTAATTTAATTAATATGTAAACACCACACTGTTATAATTTTGCATTTTAATGTTTTTATTGGTGAGACTATGCTGGTTTTATTGTGCATTGTTGTTGTTGGTAAAGTGTAGAATTGTGTGCACTCATAAATTCGAGTAAAATTCCGACACACAATTGAGGGCAGTTTGAATAGTTTCAATAAACCAACGTGAGTAATCAGATCGACACCGCGCTCGTCGGATTCGGGAGCAGATATTTGGTTAGTAATTAGCCGATCGCATTATTATTAGTTTCAGTTATTGGCCCAAAACTGTAGGCGTGTGTTACTCTACCCACCGCGACCGGAAAGTGTCGTTCAATTTCTATGCTAATTTTCCTATTTTCCGAATCGCATTTGCACGCCGCGCTCTTCGCTCTCACCCCATTCGGCGTCGTGCTGTACCCCGTTGCGAGATTGCGAGATACTCCGCGTTCGTGTATTATTAGTTTTCGTCAGAGGGTAAGTTCCGCATTTCCAAAACATAAAGTTTAAATCTAAAATATGAATGAACGCTAGGTGTATTATTTCCTGAAAGGGAATATTTTATTTCGAATCAATAATATTTACATCTTAATTTAAATTGCACTTCGTTTGACAGCTTCAAGACAAATCAAATCATTTTTTTAAATTTATTAAAAATTAGATTTATAAATTTCACGGATCAAATTTAATTTCATTACAATTTATAGTGTTAATTATAAATATTGTAGAGAATTGTTTGAGACATCAATCACGCAATATACGTGACGAATATTCATTTCGGCAAGTAAGTCTTCATCGTAGTTTTGATCGAGGGCAATTTCGTGTCCAATAAATAAGACTTGCGCAAACATAATGCTGAGACATGTAATTATCTTACGTGCTGCCGACGTTTTTTTTTTCTAATAGGAACAGGTTTCCGACGACCGCGCAAGAATTACAAGCACATTTGAAGCATTAAAAAATAATAATTTTTTTCACAATAACTTTACAATAACTCTAAATATCATTATCATTACACTTTTATCGCGCATCGGACGCGTTTTCTAGTTACGCCTTCGAAATTAAAAACAGCGGATGAACCACACTTCAAAAAAACTTAAGGAAATTAGTAGCTTTCATTCGAATGTTCAATAAAAAAAAATGTTTCATCACTAAAATTAAATATACGTTAGTGATCCTCACGGTTTAACTTATTTATAATTTTTTTTTCATTTAATGGTTTAATTTTTTATATTTTTGTATGATTAGTAATTCATGTCACATTTATGCTTTTTTCTTTACAGCTAATTTTTATTATCATTTTGTATGTGTTAGGTACAAGTTTTTCAAACGTTTTTCAACACTTAATAAGCGTAAGGCGCGGTGGATGTCATAAATTCATCGAATCAAAACGATTCGATGCGAAAGTCGATCACAGATAAAATACTTTTACAATCTTTAGCAATTAGTTTCCATGTTAAACGGCTGTTAATATTTTTTGCTGATGCGCGTTTTTTTCGCGCAACGTTGTGATTTCTAGGAATATAAAACGGCACATAAAATTTATGGAAGCTTGATGTGACGCGTTTAATTCGTGTACCGTTTTAATACGCTTGAAAATACTTTTACTATGTGTGGTGGGTTGGTTTCTGTGCAGAGCTCGTGGGCATTTAGTACTCGCACACCAAACTATTATTAGTTTGAAGTTTGAAGTGTTCGAGGCATTTGAAACGTTTGATATTTAGTGTGGTCTATAATTTGTTAGGAAATTATAATTTGTTCTAATTTCATATCTATTTACTTTAACTGTAATATGTAATTAACTTATTAATTTTTATATACTTTTTGTGAACTGCAAATTCGGACTAATTGTTTTTTTTTCAAAAAAAAATAGCTGGCTCATTGAAGTATTGATTGACGTACGTAATTGTCAAAACACTTGTCTAAATTCACGTTTGTTTCGGGTTAAAATTCAACTAAATTATCTGCGTAAAATGGCGAGGAAAAGATCTCCAAAATTCTACCGCCTAGCTTTAACTGCAGTAGCAAATTTAGAGGTCGAAAATGAAAATGTGAACATGAAGAATATTATGGTCTTTGTTAAAGAAAATTTTAAGTCTAAAAATAAACGCGTTCCAAAAAACATAAGGAATAAATTACGTTTTGCATTAACACACGCATTAGATCAGCATATTTTAGTGAGACGATCGGGGTCAATTAAATTTTTCTTGGGGCCAAAGCATATTGCCAAAATGAGTAAGGCAGAAGATGTGGAGGATTCGTCTGACGATGAGAAACTAACTGGTGAAAGATCTAAAGAGGTCAAATCATCGATTGATCCATGCCCCAGTGCAACAGGAGGTTATTTATCGCCCAACTACAATAAACAAGATAAGGAAAGCACCAATATTTTTTAATATTTAAATTTTCGAAAAGAATCAAAACTACTGAAAGTTTTACTTTAAGCGAATTTGAAGAAACACTTGAAACTTATCTTGTCCGGTTTTATTTTGATTAAAATTATTTGTTATAAAACGTCAAAAAATGTTTCTGGTTCTTATGTTTTCTTACAAATCACGTAGGGTGTAACATGTTGGACACACAATTGTTAATTTCTGCATATTTTGAATTCTAAATGCATGAGCATGTGTTGCAAATGTAGCGCAACATATTGCGAGTGAGTTTGCAGCAAGAAATGACCAGCATTGAAAATGGACCAACTCTATGACCAGTTGGTGCTTTGCATTTAACATTCAAACTCCTTTTGGATCCTGTTGCACTGTTGCACCATCAACAGGCTCTGCATGCAGGACGCCATCCTGGTCCACCGTGCCAAACCGCAATGCACTTGTGAATTCATCCCGGAGTGCAACAAATAGTTATAAATTGGTTCTGACTACCCAATTGTCATTAAATAACATAAATTTGCTCTAGTTAAATATATTATTATAAACTTCTATATTACAGAATAATATTTACTGTTTAATTCACTGTTTTGTTCATTTTGATCAATTTGCACAAGAATTTCTTGAATCAGAAAATGTTTTTTTAAAAACTTCAATGAAGTGAATAATTGAAATTACACTCGTTTGAAAAAATATCAGTAAAAGCTCATATTTCAAGAGTATTGTATAGTAAATAACGTGTTTTTAGGGGGGTTGTGTTATTTTCGATAACAAAAATGAAGCACAGATGCGGAACGCACAATAAATGGAAATCCTAGTACATGGCTAGTACGTGTTCAATTCTCCGAAATTTACAATTTTACATGCTACCTTATTTTTAACATTATTTTTCCATTCAGCAACCCTCCATTCAATCGGTTGAATCAGTGCAGAAACACGTGCCGAACGTGATTTTTCTTTTCAGGTAGATGTTTCTCATGTTGTCTTACTGTACAGGCGCGCGTTGGAAGCAAATTAATTTTATTTTTTGATCACAGCATGCATCGTTATTTAAAATTTATGAAAGAACCGCGGCGCCGAAGTGTGCACAGGGCGCAATTAAAAGTTTCTCCTAGCCATTATCCTGCGTCTTGGCGTGCGGCTAACTACCTACTCGGTGCGCGTCGTCCTATTTGAAAGCTCCGAAAGTTCGGCGCATCCAAGCATCCCCCGCAAATAATTCTCCGATAAATTATGCACGACCATATTTCACATGGTCGTTAAAAGTTTGCTGCGTAAAATTTTATATGAATGCACAACCGAACAATGTAAGTAACATTTATGTTGTTGGAATTGAGTGAAATGTATGTAAAACTGATTAACCAACTTGTCAAGTAACTACTGGTAAGGAAAGGAAGGGTTGGGTACAATTGTAAAGCTTTTCTTACAAAGTTTTTTTTATGAAATTATCAGATTTAAGTTGAAATCTTTATACATTTAGACATTCAATTACTATTTTTTGCTGGTGTTATTAATGGCAAAGAATATTCGTGGCAGGTTTGGGGTAGTTTCGAATTGGGGGTGTGTGCAAGCGAGCGCAAAGTACGGTACAGTACGAAAGTTGGAAAGTAAATTTATTGGAGTATTCTTTAGCCAGGGAGTTTCGACTGATTCAATTTGATTTCCGACTTTGCTTTTTTCCCTTGCATTCTGAAAGTAGTTACGACTTCTGTTCATCCTTTTCGATAGAAAACTTCGTTATCTTTTGAATTCTCTAACGGCCAAAGAGCAAGTTTACGTCTGGATCTAAAAAAGTAGCAATATTTTGAAAAGTGTGATTCGCTAAATCACAGCGTTTCTTTAACGCATACCCCCGAACAGCTGGTAATCGTTTAATGCTATTAATTAACGAATAATTGCCATCGTTAACACCATCCTCTCGGGGTACAACGCGCTGCGCCGCAAATTTTAATCGTTAATCCCAATTAACAGATTTCCACGCTTGCTGGTTAATTAATAGGATGTGTTAGGGTCTGTTAGACAGTTTAGGGTGAAGGCTTTATATTATTTTCAAGCGTTTTATGTGGCGGATGATACTTCCAATCGTCAATTTCGCGCCCTTGCGGTTTAATCAAACAGTCGGATATCGAACGTCCGTTGAGACGCGAGATGGATGTGCAAAACGAAGAAAAACGAACGCGGGAAACGTAAAAGCCGTGCTATCCTTTCACGATGACAAAGTTCGAGTTAAGGGATGACAAGTTAACCATGTTAATCAAACCGGCACACTCGCCTGGTGTATATCGCCTTGGCTTTTCCTTCATTCTGGCCTTTTACTGGACGTAGACCACAGAGATCTCCTGTGGGTGTGGATGTGAAGAATCGACCAAGCAAACGGCAGGGAAGATGGGCGCATTCAGTGGATATTTGCTTTCGACACCGCAGTCTCTTTATCACCAAACGTCACCTAGGATATGGTCGATGACATAATTTAATTTTGTGAAATTTAACGCAACGCAGTCCCCTGACTCTTCAGTTTACTTTTGCCTTCGTTCCTGGCTTTAGAGCTGGAGGTTGGTCCTGGTGCAGGTTCTAGTTCGCGAATTTAATAGCACGCCAACGCAAATTGCTTTAATTTGATAATAAGAGAAGGAATGCGTTGCAGGACCTTGCAACCTTTGGAACTTAAAACGAGAGCACCAACCCGCTTTTTATTCGACTTAATCCAGCCGAAATTTATTTATTTAATAAACGTCAGGGTGTTTAATGAAATTTAATGTAACCGATTAAGGCCACATCCCTTGGCGCGTCAACCCGTCCATAATTACACATAAACCATCAAAAAGTCTAAATTAAAAGATTAATAACATACCGAAAAACGAAAAAATATTTTAGGCGTGCGTTAATAAAAACAGTGACGAAATGTGAGCAAACGTCAACGCAAACATTCGTCAGCATCACTTTGACATGCCACCCTCGTACGTGATGGCAACATTAAAGAGCCAAAACCAGCAGTTGTAGGTGCGCGACATCCAATTAAGAGCGCAATTAGAAGGAATGTAATGTAACGCGACAGAAACGCGTCCATTTCTCACTATTGTATGCGCATGACATGCGTGGTAATTTTATTAAAATGCTAAAACTCCTCTGGAACACTTTGGGTGTATTGCCCGTCAGGTGGAATAATATATCGATGATATCTGATGATTGCTTGTCGGTTATCGGCGGTGTTGACGTGTTCGATTGTGCTCGCCTGGCTTTTTGTGACTGGCGACTGCTGGCGGCATGCACGCGCCCCCTAAAAACGTAATCGCCGACCCGCACATAACACCTCCGAACAGTGCTGATGTCGGCATGTCCGAAATCCTCCCCGAGCGCTTTCCTGAACGTTTCCGACCCGCCGCTGTGCTCGACAAGTGCTCCACACGTGCACGTTCGTTTCAATAGTGCTCCTCGAGCATGGGATCGAACACGCGATGGGGTTCAAGTCATGGGACATCAACATATTCATATTTTGAAGAGATGAGACCGGTCGGAGGTAGTAGCTTTTGGGTACGAGCTTGAATTCGCGCAAATATGCTTCCGGTTACGTATGTTGAGCATGCGGTGTATGCAAATAGCTCGCATCGTGTGGATTGGATATCGTTACCGCCAGGACAATATTAAGCTAATTTTAGCTTAGTTTATATTCTTCAAATACTCCAATTTGCATGAATACATAGCGTACTATTACAGTAATTTTCTTTTTACCATTTTTGATAATTAACCAACAAAGAGCCATGAAAGGCCATGCGCCTTTGAAGGCCAATTTGGCAAAATAATTAACTAACCAACAAAAATCCGTTTAAATGAAAGTGAAACCTTTATTATTTGATGTCTAACAGAGCAAGAGATGGGTAAATTTAGTTAGGTCATTTAATATTTGCTTATAGAAAATGTTTAATTAACATATAGTTTGTTATGTGCTTTGTTACTTCCAATTTATTATTATTGTAATAATAATATCGATTACTCTTGCCGAAAATGAGTAATATACAATGGAAACGATAAATTACAATTGATGTTGATGATAAACTAAGGTTTACCTCGTCATTTTAAATCGAACCCTTGTAATCCGGGAGTTTATTTTAACTGTTAGTGACAGTATTTCCACACGTGTAACACATATGACATTTTGTTACTTGAAAGTTTCACAAATATAAAAAAAAATATCGATTTCAGGTACAACTGTAACAACAAAGCTAAAATTAACAAATAAAAAATAAACGCAGTTTTCTGCTAAACTGCTACATTGTAATCAAAATTGAAAACATAAATAAATAATCTCTTTTATTAAAAATTGAAAATTTGTAGCTTCAATTACAAATAATAATTTAACCTATGAGAAACATTTTGTTTTGATGTGTTGTAAATAAAAATATAAAATATAAAAATAAAATAATATTTGCCCTGTAACTGAGTTTAGAATAACCAAAACGTTGGAATTTGTTGTAAATACTAAAATAATTATTTAGTGAAATTTTTGTATCGAGTTTCTTTGTTTGTTTTGCGCACCACCACGATTTGTTGCTTTAGTGCCCGGCGCCTCCACGTTTGAATACGACTCGCTTGATTTCCCGTCGCATCCACCTTACCCAGCACGCCCGCTTGCAATGATTTGTTTGTCGGTTGTGGATGCACGCTTCACTCTGCAGACGCATTAGGTATTTAAACCTTTGCGTCCTGCAATTTCCGGCCATTTCCTACTCTCAACAGCGAATTCAATCCAATGTTTGCATAAACACTGAGTCCGCAAAGTAAAACAAAGTGATGTTTTAATTACATTAATTAAATACCAGTCAAATAATTTGATTTAAAAAATTTAAGATTATTAGGATTCAAATTTTGTCGTACAAAGGTTAGGTGTGTTTGTAGTCTACAATTTAGGTTTGAATTGATAAGCTTACAGATTACCCTCGATTATGTTGATTTAGGGTTTACATCCCGGATGAAGCTGTAAATTTGTTTAATTAATTAAAGCAAAATCACAATTTATGCATCATGATTATAATCCTGCAATTGAGTAGATAGTCAATATTGTAAAAATAATTCGCACCGGAAGGAAAATTTGAAATTATCTTGTTTTATTGCTCTTTTAATGTTGTTGGAACACTGTTCGTGTTCTTTATTGTCGTTTGTTGTTTATCGTAACATCGTTTTGCTTGAGGGTTGTTCTTAAACACTTTAGCGTCGAAGTTAAACTCTTTAACACAGTCGCAACAAGGCGACTCACTCAATTCATTGCAGTTTCGGGGGGTGCTTTTCTGTTTTTGAGTGTTTAGTTTACATTTTAACCCAGTACTGTTCCATTTTGTTTCGTAATTTTGTTGGGGGCGTTTGACTAAGACAACGTGCAACTTAGGCCGACAGATTCATTCCGTAAAAGTTCGCAACCTCACCGTGAGTAACGTAAATTTATTTCTTCTTTACTTAGATTATAGTTGGTACAGGGAGCGCATGAGATGTTAAAGCGTAGGCAGAGCGTGGGTGCGCACAAGTTGCCATCCGTTCCCGTAGTGGTCGTAGTTGGTAAGTGCCCTGAAACACGAAACTTGCGAAGTGGAAACTTTGGAACTAGATTTTTCTTCATAACTGCCGCTTACAGCGTTAAATATTCGGAATATTTTAATATTAGCGTTTTATTAATATCATCGTCACCCTGCGACGACTAAAGCAGCCGATGCAAGTTGTAAGCTGTTTTGTTTTCTTTATGCTTTTGTGCTTTCAGAACGTTTACAACTGCATGCATGCAGGGAGCTCGTGTGTGAAATTTAATTAAATGCATATTTTGAGTGGTTGTCTCTTAGTTGTCAGCGTTGTCAGCATTTGGTACTGACGTTTCAAGTGTATACATTTTTAATATTTTTGTAGGAATAAAACAATTTATTCTACAATTCATGAATTACTGTGACAAAATCTGCATAATTATTTTTTGTTATAATTTTTTACCAAAGCTTTGTTTTTGTTAGACAGTCAGCATTTTGATACATCGTTTTATCGTCGTTTAAATTTCAAGCGTTTGCGAATGCGCCGGGCAATCGATAAGCAATCATCAGATAAAAGGCATGAACGACAAGCGAAAAGAAATATAATGACAAGAAACATCTAATGATTTCCCAATTTCCCATAAGCGACTGCGAAATATTGAAAAATGAAAGACGAGCGAAATATCGCTGACGACAAGAATGTTCCAACTGGTTCGCTTTGGGGAATGAATAAAAAACATAAAAACGTGATGAATGCAGGACACGATTTTGCGAATTGTACCTCTGTCGACCTATACGTTTCATTCGAATATCATTTATACTCGTCCTGCTGCTGAAAGCAAGGCGTCCCGGCCCGTGAACTGATGAAGAGATGCGACGAGACACGAAACATACTTTTGGGTTGTCGGTGCGGTTTTAGTTGAACTTGCGAGAGTTAAATAATGAGCCGGAAACGAAAAACGAGCAATGGTTCAACGATAGGGAGAAAAAACGATGGGATTCCATTAACGAACTGAAAAGAAAAACGCAAGAAAAAGCAAAACATGAAAAGCGCACCCAAAGAAAAAAACAAAGCAGAGCAAAAAAAGAAAGCAAGAAATAAAAATACCTAAATTTCTTCTGGTTTAAGTTTATCTTATATTTTTGTCACGGTTTTATTTTATTTTATTTTTGTTCCCTATTTTTTGGGGGAAAAGGTTTCTCATTTATAAGAAAATTCATTTGCAAGACAATCATCGTCAAGGTCAAAATCTTTTTAATAAAAAAACCTACAGTTTAATAAAATTAAGTATTTTTATTTTGGGATAACTTATTTCTCAAATTTTAAATAACTTTTTACATAAAGTTTGAAAAAAAAATTCCTAAGGTTCATGGAAAATTTTCAGTGTGAACGACAAATATTTCAAACATTTTGCGTGCAAATGGACGCCGGAGCAGTGTCGAGTAGGAAAACTCCGGGAAAGTTTCTAAAGTTTATGAATGAACCACGCGTTTGCGCCGAGGCCCTCTTTTCCTCTACTTTACTACTACTTACGTACCCACTTTCGCCTTTAGTTGAAGCTCTCCACGACTTGCACCTTTCTTTACGACCAGACGCGTCTCTCGTCCTTAACGTATGCGTTCCTCTGTGGCCCTACAGGATATTGCTAGGACTCAGGCCGAAAAACAGAGTAACACGAACGATTCCACCTTTCCGGCGCTTGCGTTTGTTTGCCTTTCTTTGGCGTGCAAGCTCTCGGGAACGATTCGTCGAGAGCAATTCGCCACCACAGTGGTTGCCAAGCTCCAAGCTCGCGTTCGCTTGTCTGTGCAACTTGCAAAGGTTTCAACGAATACACAAATACTTAAAGTCTTTTGCCTATCGAAAGGACCATCCCACGAACGGATAAAACGGATGAACTTTGAGCGAATATTAAATTCGCAGCGTTTCACACATTTTGTCTGTTTCTCAGCGGTTTGAATTCGAACTTACGAACTTGTGAACTTATACTGAATTTTCTGAACTCTACGGTTCACTTGCTTGAATAACATCAACCTAGATTTGCACTTTGTGTTTTCCAAACACCCGGATTAGAAAAAAACTGATTATGTTTTTTTGCTGTTGTTCTTTTTTCGCATCGTACACAGCTCAACTCGTTTCAAATTCTCAACGTTATTCTATTAATTTTTTTTGCGTAATTTATAAAATCATAATTCATAAATTCAGAAGCACCTTTTGTAATTAATTTTTAATCGAGTTTCAAGCGGGCGTTAATCAACGCCTGACTTTCATAACGAGGTTTTTAATTCAAGGACAAAGAACGAAAGACTGAAAGACTAAAAGAGTGAAAGCGAAATTGGTTCAGCAACCACCAGCGGGGTATTGTTTTTGGGGAAAGGTGCAAGAAAATGTTTTAGTGTTTTAATTCGACGGGGTGCACCAGGTGCAAACGCCATCCGACCGTTCATCAAACTCGTCAGTGATTTATTAACCATCCAATCATTTTGGAAGCAATGCTTAATCTTGGTATTAACCAATCGCAATTGATGGATTGAACACTAAGTTTCCTAGGCTCATTTCTCAACAATATTAACTTAAGAAGAAATCATTTCTTTACAACTACTCACTTGTTTAGTTAATTCTAACAATTTTTTTTATATTGAACTAATTGATGACAACCAAAAATTGTTTGTTCTTGTTTGTAAAGATCAATAATGCCAGGTTTCGAGATGTCACAACAATTTGTTGAGTATCAATAGAAAGTACGAGTTTTAATTAAAATTTAGATGCAAATTACCAACCTGGGGAATGAAGAACAACGACGAACAAGAGCAAATTCTCAACTTAGAGAAACAACGCATTGAAGTCAAGGGAAAGCTTGTACAAATCAACGAATAGATCGAATGGGACGTAACACCACGAGATAAGAAAGGAACCAGTAAACAATAAACAACTTGCGTTACTTTCCTGGACGCCAAGTTTTTTTATTCGTTTATCCGCTCATCCATTCATCCGTCAGCATATGTTGCTCCTTTGCTTCGATGGGAATCTTTTCTTTTTCTCCATTTGGAGGCGGCAACTTAAAGCTTTCACTTTCGGATAAATTGTTTTTCTTTTTTAAGTGCGTCCCTCCGTTTTTGCTTCCACTTTTCTGGTTCTCCTTCGGGTTCAGTTTTTTGCTGTACTTTTTTACTTTGTACTTTTTATCTGTTATTTGTTGGTCTTACTTTTTACTTAACTTTTTGCCCAGATTGTTTTGTGTTTTGTGTTGTTGTATCTCGTCGTGGACGAATTGCTCTTTAGTTAACTTATTTGTCAGTCGACGTTTTAACACGTTATAGCAAAAAAACTGTTTCCTCTTTAGCATCACTCAGTTTCGGTTGGGTTGTTTTAGTTTCTTTTAGTTGTTTAGTTGCTTTTAGTGGCGTTTGTCGATTTGCCTTGCCACCCACTCGGCTATTTCCTCTTTTCGTTTACGTAACGTTTTTGGTCGTTGTCATGGCGCTGTTTTTTGGCTAATTTTCCGACGTTTTTTTGCTTATTGTTTCGTTTTTGCGCTGGCAAAGTTCAAGCATTCAAGCAATGACCTCTACTCAGGGCCATTTACATGGCTGTTCTTGGTCCATATGGCATGTTTTTTCCACCGTCGATGACGACGTCGCTATCGCCATCGCCCGCCCCCGCTAGTATTGCCCATCGCAAGCAGTGCCGTGCGACGTTAACTTCGATAACAAGTTAATGCGTTCTTTCTAATTGAAAAGCTAATAACGAAACGCTGCGCGCTTTTTTACCAGCTTTTGTCGCCTGCGAGGACGAAAATGTTTTTGGTAAAGGCGTACGAGTTCCTTAACACAAGCGCTCTCTTCGTCCTCGGCGCTTTCTATTCCGATTAAATAATAACCCGGGCAGAGGGCAAGCTAACTCAACGAAAGTTAACAAGTTAACGGCTCTGGCGAAGTCGTAAAGATCGTACCTCGACTTTACTTACTTTTGTCTTTTTCTTGGCTCGTCTTCGCGCCAAAAAGGCCATTTTCTTCCTAATTCCTAATTGAAATTTAAATACATAACTAGAAAAGTTTACGAACTCAATTGGGCAGGAATAATTCAACGCTGACAGTACATTTTTACAACTTACGATTTTTTTTGTTAAATCAGCGCTGCGCGTTGACCAAGATTATATTAATGAAGGACATTGTATAACCGATAAATTAAGAGCACGATAATAATTCTCACAGGTCGTTTATTAGCACGCGCAAAAAATATATTGCAAATTTACTGCTCGCACTCGCGGTGCGCGGTGTGCAGGAATATTTTAAATTGAAGGCACCAAGGCATAAAGTTCAAGCCTTTAGTAGAGCGCGACACAAAAATATGAGACAATAAAAGTTGAAACGCTCGTGGCGCTCGTGTATCGTATTTCTTTTTAATCGCTGACAAGTTGACGTTGCCGCAAGTTGCCGCAACACAAGAAGTGGCAATTACATTTTAATCGTTTTCCGAGGCAGACTAGAGCCGGGAGCTTTGCATTTGTTTGATCCGCGTTAGCAGTTTTTTAGCAACTTTGAAATGAAGCTGCGCACGGGGCGCATAAATCGTTTTAATAAAAAGCAAAATAATAACGTGAAACGTCCGGATAAAATAGCGCGTTTTAATAAACGTTTTTCATCCTGTTGTCGGCGTTTTAATTTTAATCAAATTATTCAGGGGGTGAGGGTTTGAGAGAGAGTAAATGTACTTATAGCTGGTATAGATGACGCGTGAATTGGAAAGAGGATATAGGCCTTTTTGTTTTTTTATGATAAAAAGTTGTTTGATGTTCTTTTTGGCCGGCTGACATTTGGCATACGCGTGGTTTTGTGCAGTCATCTTCTGGTGTTTTTTTTCGCAATATTTCCGCGCATCTGTATGGATTCCATTTGTTTTTGTTGGGCGCCAATGTGATTCTGATGGTGGTATACTTTGTACAATGTTCGAATACTAACAAAACCGAGTTTTTCGTGTTTGGGGGAAAATCAATGGACTCGCACGTACAGTGCTATGCCGGGTCAAACCGCTAAACACTCATTGTACGTGCACAATGTGCCTATTAAGGGTGCCTATCTCGTTGTGCGTGCCTATAGCATGAAAATTATTGTATGGCACTGATATTTTATTGATTGCATAAAAAATCGATAAGACAATCTATATATTTTTACTGTCAAAGAGTTAAGATATATATTAACAATGTTAAGGGTTGTAAATTTACTTTAATCCAAAAAATAATATAATTCAACAGAATATAAAGTTTCTATGCTTGATGGAGATAATTATATCACAGTAAATTTTTACGCAGAAAGTCATCCGATTTTTGGGTAAGAATTCCAAAAATTTAATTTATTTCACACAAACCCAGAAAATTTCATTTAATTTAGGGGTGTTGGAGTACAAAACGTGTGCGCGCATTTTCCGAGCGTCATTTTACATTAATATTCTTTATCATCGCGGTGTTGTTTCGCCTCTTGGGATTGGGATCAGTTTGCTCTTGAGGTATCCAAACCCAAAACTTCAACAAAAAGTACTTACCTAAGTAAACGATTAAAATGTACTTTTCATTTAAATGATATTAATAACATTTGAAAACAGTTTTAGTGAAAATATTTGTGCTTTATGTGGAAAGGAAAGAAAATTTGTTCACTTTTCATTGTGGTTATGAGATTTTTGTTCGGGGGTTTTATTTTATCCAAGCGCAATGAAAGTGAAACCGGAAACTTGCTCATAACTGCTTGACCCAGTCTGCGGGTTTCTCATAGAAGAATATATTGTGTCTCCACCGCTTGGATTTGGGCTTCTAAACGATTATACGCACATATGCCACACCGCAACATCGCTTCGTAGCCGTCCCCAGCCTTGTACATCCGTGTACTGTTTACCGGTCGTCAAACGATGCGAGGGACCACCGCGCAAAGGCTTGATAATGCCACGTTAACCAGGCATGCGAATACCCAGCTCGAAAATACCAGAAAGGAAAACCGAATTTACTACACCCACACTCGCATTCCGGCAAGCGCTGAGGTTTTCCTTCTAACCATGCACACCATGGACCAAAGCAAAAGTCGTGATTTATTGCTCGACTCGCTAATACGGAATAAAATAATGTACTCTCGACCAATTTCCAGTTAGGTACCATTTCAGTTTTCCTCGTTCGCAGTTTTACCCGGTGGCAGTTTTACCAGTTGGCAGTTTTGAACCGGTTTCGAGTCGAATAAAGTCGACATGTCTCAAAGACATAGATGTAGACCGGGACCTAGGGGTCGGTAATGCGATAAATTTGGAAAAATTCACTTAATTTACCAGCTCGACGAGTGGGTGGTAAATTGCTTGAGTCGAAATGATTTAGCGCTTCGGCGCACACAAAATAACAATAAACAATGAGGTAATTGAAATGAAATGAATGGGCCACGTGGAAGGAAAGCAACCCTTTTGCGGATGCCTTGATGGTGGTGGTAGTGGCGTTGGAGCTGGATAATTAAAAAGATCTAATTGCACATGGGAAATGCCGGAATGGAGCGGAATTCAAATTGAAGGGCTTCCAAGCTAACAAAAACCTTCGTAAATTGAGTTTGAAATTAGTACAAAAAAGGCAGCACACTTATTTGTCTTTGAGATTTTTTAAATCAAATTCAAGCTAAACGCACAACAACAAACTTCTGCTGAAATCTATCCACAAATTAAAGTCATTTGAATAAAATAAAATGAAAAGTAAACCCTCAAAACTCATTAAAACTTTAAAATTTCCTTTCAAGGTTTACCGCAAATTTTTCGTAGTTTTACAAACAGAAATCAAATAATTGTGTATGCCAATACACATAAAACATTTCCGGTTCTTTCAAAACTTTCCCAATGTACACATCCAACATCCCCTAAACGTGGTAACAATTGCCTTAGTATTTTCCGCGAACGATACCAAACTGAACAGTAGATGTAAATGTAGATGCAGGCGTAGTTTTGTTTCCGCGTTATGTTGGTCGTTTTGAGAGGCCGTAGTTTCCGGTATTTCTATTGCAGCAAAGTAATCGACGTGATTTATACGTGAGCGCCAATATACGCCCCTGCCTCGGCCACCGCCGCCGCCACAGACGCGCCGCGATGGTCATATATTAAAACGCGAAATTGCATTCGTGGATACCGCCGACAGTATTTCAAAGAACCGGCCCCGAAAGGTTCCCAGCAGTTTCCACCCGTTTCATAAGTTATATCATGCTCACCGGTAAGGTACTATGTCAGGTCAGCCATGGCACCTAGTTGCTAGTATAGTTCCTGTATTACTTTGCGACCCCTGCGTGCAATTTGCCAGAACAAACGCAAAAAACCTTTTGACCAATTGCGACTGTTTGCAATAAAATAAATCGCGACTTGACTTTGAACAAGATCATATTGAGAAATAAAATAAACTTTATTTACTTAGTTTATTTAGTATAAATCCAGAAATACTACCCCTTATCGTTTTCAAGGGCTAATTATCCTAAAAATTTAATTTATATTTTTAAGTATTGCTGTTTTTGTATTTGCATAAATATCCGATTGGGAATGTAATATTAAATTGAAATATTTTAATGTTTTCAATAAAACACAAAATAATCTGTTTACTGCGCAAATAGACAATGCGAAAATATTATTTTATATTACGTAGGTCGTGCTGAAATAAATAAATAAAATTTTCCACTGCGCTTTGCACAAATGCATTTTCATTCACCATTTGTCTTGCACTTTGCATATGTTCCACAACGTCACATCTTTATAAATCCACTTATATCAAAACGCACCCCTAATAGTATTCCGTTGCGCAAGCACTCGTATTTTCCAAGTATGCGTGACATTGCGCTGACAATAAACCCGAGGTGAAGGTGAGGGTCGGAAAAAATTGCTAGCCTCTTTTCAGTATGCATGCATAGAAAGAAGTCTCTTCCCTGCGGCGCCCGGCTGTTTATTCTCTTTAAGTGTTTTTCGCAAATATCCCTATTTGCCGGCTCAGCCGGTGTCACCGGCAGGCGCACTTCGCGCGGTTAACCCCGCTGAAACAGTGGCGAAACGCGCCCAACGAGCCGTGGTAAATACAACAATTCACCAAAATTTATGTTCTTTCTAGTGTCGCACTGCCTCTCGGCGGTGGATACACACACGGTGCACGCTGATAAACAAACACGCCGCCGCCGACTTACTCATTTTTATGATGTTGAAGAAAAAATTCGTTTTGCGAGCTTACACGCTTTTGAGGAAGGATTTTTCAGGAGCGCGGAACGAGGGCATAACCTAAGAAAGTTAGTTTAAATTGGGAGTAGTGAGATAAAAGGGGAGAAAATGAAATTGTGTTTGCGTTATGAAGAGACTGTTTATATTAGCCATTGAAAATCGACTTTTCCCAGTGAATTTAAACATTTGCTACTAACCCAATCATTAAAGTTTGTACTTCCTGGCCGGAAATTGGGTTGTATGTTTTTACTAACGACTCTTACGTAAACATTAAAATTGCATTATGTACTTTACAAGTACCAAAGTACTTGCTACTTGCTGCAATATCTTTGTAGGCATAATCCGTTTGAACTCGAATAAATTCGTTCGTTTTCATTTTTTGCACAACACGTCACAAAAGTAAAAACGAGCTTTGCGAGAATTGAATCGATTTTGATTTATATTCCATCCTGTTTACTATTCCAGCAAGGTACTTTACTTTTTCATCATATTTCTCGACGTTGCCTTCTTTGCGACGTTGTGATATCTCTTTCTTACTCGTTTCCTTTGCGTATCAATTTCTGGGTTTGCGATTTCTTTTCGGTATTTTTTCTCCTAAAAAAATGAAGTAACATTTATTGGAAACGCTCGCATCATTCTTCTAACTATACTAATGTAGTAAACATGAAAAAAAACTTGGCGGAAATAGATAGTTCCTGCGTCGCCCATTCGACAAAGAGTTTTCCTCACAGACGTCGTATCTACGCATAGCTCAACTCTTAGTAGCTCCGGCGGAAGAACTAAAAATTCGAACGAAAAAGAACGGATAGGGTTTTGGTGCTAGTGTTCTGGTTCCAGGGCTTTGGTTCTGCTTTCTCCTCGAAAACTTTTACATATATTCATTCTCGCTGGAAAAACACACCACACGCATTCACATGAAACACCCTTGCTGGGAATGGCCGAGAAGCGTCGAGTTTTTATTTTATTGTCTCCGGACTTTTATATGGAAAGTTTTATTTTTCATCTTTTTGTGCTTTATATTCTTGCGTTGTCCGTTTATATGCTGCCTCAGTAGGCTTAGCGGTTTATTACAAGAAGTAAGGACCTATGAGTATCCCGGGAGCACTCCATCAAATCTTATTAATTGATATCAGAAGTTGTAGAAAAGGAAACAACAATAAAAATTGGTAGTTTTCTGTGATTACCAGAAATGGTTGCATTTTGTTATGACGTCAAATTACTGAGCACCCTAACCCACTTTAAACTGCTTTCACAACGGTTTAGTGCTTTCGCTGAGCTTCCGGTTCAGTTTGCTCAGTTACCCCTTGCGATCCTGAAACTTTGCCTTCACCGTACGCTTAAATTACGTCGTCTCTATTTTCTCAGGACACGCTTGTTGTCTTAATTGCTACCTGAGCGTTTGCAATACATTAATAAATATAACGAAGCTCCCAACAAACACATCCTGGAATTATTTAACTCCACGAATATTTTAGCCACATACCTCATTATACATTTCTGGCGTTGCTTAAGAAAATCAAGATTCCGCAACGTGGTGGGATGCAAGATCAGCGATGCGAGAATATCTGTCACATTTTCCGTATTATAAGCAGACGTATTCGTTTACCTGCGGAAATTCTCATTTCAAAAGCTGGAATTTAAATCTCGACGGAAAAGTAGACTGTTTGCGTTTTCTGCCGACGTCGCAGCTGCAATTGTTAATTAGTATGATTTTTGGCGCGGAAATACAAAGTGCACACGCGAAATTAGTCGTACTGACTGTGGAGTGAGATGCGCGTGAAGTTTGTTTGCTCGTCGTACTTAAATAATTACATTGGCGGGAAGGCGTATGCGAGAAAAGCTGTTAAAAGTGCGCGGCGCCGCCATCGAGTCTTCTGCGCTTTGTGCGGCTTGTATGAAGTTTGTTTTCGTTGCAGATGCTGCCGCACTCGAAGAGCGATCATCACATGTTGGAGCAGCCGAGTTGGTCGAGCCAGTCGGCTAGTCCGTCACCGCCGCCGCCATTACCACCTCCCGTTGCTGCGAGATGGGCAAGGGCTGAACAGCAAAGCGGCGACAATTGTCCGCACTGCCGCGGGCGTCTGGCGTCTATTCCCACGCGCACAACGAGTCTAAATAGTAATTACACTGGCTGCAAAGGTAGGAATTTTAATTAATTAATTATTGTTTACCAACACACGTTCTTAATTTCATTGCAATAGAAAAAACGGAAAACAAATTAGAGTTACAAGAACTCCAAACTTTACTGTTGAATTAATTTAAATTTTTTATTTAGTTTTTCATGCAATTCAGCTGCTGGTACCACAACATTCCATTAATTTTACGTAAACATTTTCTTTGCGTCGCTATTGTATGAAATTGTATGAGTCCTGCTAAATGCAGTTGTAATGCAGTGGTGATGAAAAACAGCAAAGCGAAATTTGAATTGTATCGTTTTCAGTTTGAGCACATGCCGGTACCATGGCAACGTTAATGCTCGAAATGGCTTATTATGTAGCGTTGCGATGTTTCCACCACGCACTCTCTTGCAAATTCGCATTTGAAATTCTAATTGGAGCCCCAATTCGCAGGCACGACCGACCGCCGCGACAATTCGTTTCGATTCCACCCCGACGCGCTTTTAATGATTACGCGACCTTCGCGCTTTGCGTTGTGGGTCCTGTAATTCACAAACGCGACTCTCTCGAATGTTCATTATGATGGATCGTCCTTGTAGCTCGCACCCCTCGCTTCCGCTCAAACGATTCCACCCTATATCAATCCACTCGGACAAAAGCCCAGATTTAAACCGCACGTTGAACAATAATAAGTGTCAGTGTGTTAGCTTTGTTGTTGACTATACGATTCAAATCAATTTGATCTGTTATTCCATCGTATTTTATGTGTAGATTAATAAAACTCACAAACTCGAATAAAAACAAGTAAATAAATAATTGAGTTACTGGGAAAACGTGCTAGGTTTTGCGAGTGTATATCAAAGTAAATCAAATAAAAATCACGGCGCAATTAAAAGCCGTGCACATATTAACCGCCCGCAGTGTGTCTTGATCGCTCGCCTTATTGGCAATCATCCAGAGAGCCGCTCGCGTTCACGTTGTTTGCCGTCTCCGGATCTCGGCTTTTTATATCGCCATCACAGCACTGCGGCACCGTCGAATCCGCGCGCGCGCCTAAATCAAAACAATTTTTCTTTTCCGAGTGTGTTTTGTGTGTGTTGTGGCAATAAGCATCGGGTGTGGTGGCGGCGGTGGTGATGGTGGCCGGGCGCAGAGGCGTGTTATTATCGTAAATTTTGGCGTATAGCTTGTAGCGTATAAGGAAATTATTTCGAGCCCGAGCGCGGCCTTGATTAATCCAGCGCTGGCAAAACACACTAATAATGTCGTTCTCACAAACGCGCACAACACATAACTCGCCCTTTTCGGCACGAACTTGGCGTGCGCCATAAAACGATCCGGGGATACGTAACAGATAACGGCGTTATCAACGGCGGGGGCGGTCTAATGACGGCGATTCGATGGAGCCGAATTGTTCCAAGTTTCTACTAATCGGAAACTCCATAAAACTTTTGTGTCTGAAAACATATTTATTGGTTTATTAATTCAATTTTGCTATTATTTCGTTGTCCTTGAACCCGACAACTGCCCCTTTGCATTTCCAAGAACGCAAGAATTACAAACCATAAAGATATTATCAAACGAAATTATCTATCAACATTTTTTTAAGATCAATACACTTGGTTTAATCTACAATGTGAGTAATACTATTGTGTAAAGTTTATTTAATTATTTAACTCTTACATTGTTTGATTGAAAATAATCCCTTTACGAAACCTAGAATGAAGAGTAATTCTCCTAGCATTCAAGAAAATTGCCTTCACAATACTCTCATGTCACTAGACGGTAGAACATTGTTCTTATTTACCAAGCCACAGGCTTTCCATGTTTCCACATCTCCAGCCGCGCATCACCAGCCTACGCAATTTCCAAACTAGATTAGCTCTGACCTCGCCTAGCCAAAGGGGATTTTCTGCTATATCAGATATATACCAAGGTAATACCAAGGTGCGCGGCGATAAGCGTTTCGTGTTTGCCGCCACCTTGCCACCCTTATCTCACAGCGCTTCTTCGATGCCACGCTTTCCGCGCCGTTTCCGGTTCATATGTTGTTACATTCACCGACGCGGTTCCCGTACTCCTTCTCGTTCAAGTTTGGCTTTGGTGGCGTTATTTGCTTTATTCGCACGGCAAATTTCCTATTCAAGTTGCAAATTTAAACAAACACGTGGAATCCTAAACAAACAGGAAGTTCAGATGTTTTGTAGCACGTGTAAAAATCAACGCGATTTTAATGTATATCTGCAATTTATTTCGTGCAATAAAAAATACTTATTTTACTACAGCAGAACAAGGGTGTGCGTCGTTTAATGGTGACTTATATTCCAGGTTAGTAAGTCTTCTCGCATTCTTAAGCTCCTTTGATGCTTACTACTGAATTGCATTTGCAATGCTTAGACATTTTACTTTAATCAGCTACGATTCGAGCTGGGAGTCGTTCCGACAAAGTCTCTTTTTGTTATTAACGCGGATTCTTCCTTGAAAAAGGTGCATTTTTTTCTTTCTTGTCCCACGCCATGGCGACGTGGTAATTCGCTTAAGCTGCCTTTAATTCCACACAATTTCGGCACACACAATTAGATTTCGAATATCTTGTTAGTTTCTTTGTAAATCTTTGTAAAGAAAATCTCACAAAAGAAATTGTATTAACCACTTAACCCAAAATAAATTATAAATATTATTTTATAAAACTCATTTGTAAAAATACGTGCACTTTTTTGCTGGTAGTTAATAATGCCCGGCGCATCCACCCTATGCATTTATGGTGAGCGTTGAGCGGCTTAGAAGAAAAGCCAGCTTTGTGAGGGCATGTCTTATCAAAGTCGACACCAACGACAAAGTAAAAGAAAGACGAGTAAGTCTTAATTGTATTAAAAAATTACGCGACGCGGCTGTACGCGGACGATGCTAATATAGAAGTTTTTATAGTTAAAACCAGAAAGTGAGTTGGCGCGAAGATGGCGGAGCGATATAATAACGCAAACTTTGCGAGCGGTAAATTAAAAAGTACGCAAAAGGAAGTAGAAAGTCGGGAAATACAAATAAAAGAAATCCAACCGCAAAAAAAGTTTAGCAAAAAAAATTACTAAGATAAACAAGTTAATAAATTATTTGTTATTATATGTTGTTGTTTTTATTTTTGATATTGTTTTGGAAATATCTGCAATGCAAATTAAATTAAAATTAACCTATAAATTATATTTTTATGCTGTTGGCAGTGACGGCGAAACTGTAAATGACATTTTATTCACTGATGTTAACAAAAATGTTTGAACGAAGGATAATAAACTACGTAATGGAACGTACTGAAATTTAATTAATTAATATTTTAGTAATTAAACATTATCCAATTTTTTTACAAAAGAATTTGTTATTGAGGAGAAAACTAATTAACTAATACTAAAAATATTATAAATATTAAAAAATTAAATTGCAAGTAATTTTTTTTGTTCAAATCATGTTATCTCGTCGTTACGGTACAATAAACGTAGTTTTCTTGTATCATAATACTTTGTAGCAAAAGAATTCAGGTAAAAATTTCTTAGATTCAATACACTTTCATCCACATGCTTCGCATTTACGTTTATTGTTGTTATTTTGTCGGATTTTACAATGCGTTCCAAAGATTACTGCACATTTGGCGCGCCACTCGGTTTCGAATTTCCGGCGCGCGTTGAGAATGCAAGGGGAAAAACAACAACGAGGATATTGCTCATATTGCCGCCGCCTGGTCGGGGGTGGAATGGAGCACATCGCTTGTTTGAAAATAAGACGTTTTAACGGTGGCGGATGCGTTTTCAGACGAAACAACGAACGCATTAAAATAATTCTTCGGCGGTAGACAGACAGTCGAGTGAAAAACGCCTTTGCTAGTCTCCCGCTTTGTTGCCGCCGCCAACGTCGGCCCCCACAAGGGTGAGGAATAGAGCAAGGGTACGTGAGCTCATTTTCAGCGTCCGTTTTGTTTTTGTTTGCCGCGCATGTAACATAAATGAAGCCCAACGCGTACGAATCGAGTATTCATACGAATACGCACAAATTGCGCTGCCTGCGTTTAGGGTGGCATAGAAATAGAAATAAATTAAGGTATATAAATGAAATCCTCGGTGGATTATATCCATGAGCACAAAAAACGACGCTGAAATTTATGGCTCCTTATGAAAGAATGATAAAGGTGAAACTCGTGCAGACGAAAAGTTTCAAGAAAACTTCTTGTTTTCTGTTCGTTTTTTTGTGTTTTCTGTTTTCGCAATAAACAAAAAATAAACACACACAGACAATATAGGTTTTTTTATTGCGCAATGTTCTACGTTCTATGAACAATTGTAGTAAATCAAAATTCTTCATTATAGTTTGCTTTTTGCCTCATTTACTGAAACGAAATTGCGAACATCCACTATCGCGCCAAGCACACAGATCGACATGACATAATTATTCTTTTGTTTTTCCGCAGCTACCAACTGAGCTTCAACGCTCGGCAATAGCAAACTTTCCTTTTAATGGGCCTCCCAATCGAGAGAAACGAATGTTCGCGCGTTGGTGATTGATTGATTGGTTGATAGATGGTTCACCCACGATGTCGAGCCGTTTACCGTTTGAATGTTTAAACTAACGTTGCTTATATCCCTTAGGGCTTTGGGTGTGTGAACTTTGAGCTTTGTGCCGGGATGTTTACATTGTTTTGTTTAGTTCGTGCACATACACTATACAATCACATGCACATCTGTACCAAGAAAACGGGTTGTTTTTGTTCTTGTCCGAGCAAAAATTCGCTGCGATCATTTTCGTTTCTTTCAATCCTTGAGTTTGCCAGAAGCGATCGACATTTCTCAACCTATAAAAAAGCGCTCTGTTTTCCGAGCCTGGCAAAATAAATAGCCTTAGTTCGAAGAAAAATAAAGGAAAATTAAAGACGGCGTCTGGCATCCGCTTTCAACACGCTTCAATTTTCGTCGTTATTCACGCTATTTACATATCAATAAGACATTGTGACAGCAGCAAAATAAAGTGTGGGTGTGCACATTTTCCGCTTGTATTTTTCCTTTCTGATTCAAACATTTGTGATTCGAACCCGGCAATTATATCAACTCCCACAAGTCCGCACGTACTTAATGTGGGAAAGTTTCAAAATATTTTTCGGCATAAGAAGCAGAAGTTTCGGTAAGATGTGAGTGTGAATGTAGCCAAAATCATTCTAGCGACGGTAACGAAATCGACGTTCGCGCCGCCGGAAAATTAAACTTTTCCGCTCAGCATGAGCGATCCGTTTGCTCGCGTGCGTTTTGTCGCTCTTCCATCACCTGGCGCACCAGCTAAACCACCACGGGCCTGACGGTCTCCACTTTTCTACGTTCACCTCTTCCACAGCTTCCATCTACATTGAGGGCAAAGCCGCCGCCAACAAAAGCAAAAGCATTACAGGTCAAATCCATACCGCACCAACACCAATCTCTTAATGCTATTACATTCTGTACATTCTGAGAAAACTCCTCGCGTCCGAACGCAAAGCACACAAAAGCAAAAGGAACAAAGTTCCAGCTAATATTTTATACTTGATTATCCATTGTGCAAGGTGCACCGGACGAAAGTATTAAACGGATTACGCTTTTATTTAATTAGACTAGCGCGCGCGTACAATGCGCGGCCAATTATTAATTAAAACGAGCTCCAATCTTGGAGCAAACATTTGAAGATTCGTTTATAGTTGTCGTTTGTCGACACTCACGAGTTCAATACGAACTATGTAGTTGCCATAATTTAATAAAATACTCATACTTACAGCTTGGAACGAGGGCACTAATTCCCGCCGAGTTTGTTTGATGTTTAACCCAATTATAGCTAATACGAGTTATAAACTTTTGAAGCGTTGTTTGATTTTCAACTTTATTTGCAATAAAGACTGCGTGCGCAATTAATGCGGAAACGATAATGTTATTACGTTAATTTTCACATAATTTTCACTTTAAAAAAAATATTTTAATTAATTATAATGTATTATAAAAAATATATAAAAATCAATTTTGCGGTCTTTAGAGTGGCCTAAGGCCTTTATAAATATTGACAGTAAATCCAAATTTTTTATGATTTTATGATTTACGATCAGAAAAATGGGCTATAAAATAAATTGTGTAATAATCTAATAACCAAAACGTGAATGATTACCCGAAAATAACGAAAATTTGTTCCGTTTCCCAAAAAATCCGAAAATTTACAGCTGACAGCAAAATAATCGAATTATATTTTGATTTCATATTGCACGGAATTTAATTTTCAGTTTGTCATGCCAACGAACAGTGTCGCATCGCAGGGATTCAACCACCCTCCACGATCTGTTCTTCTCAGTTTTCTGTTTCCTGTTTATCAATATTTATACCTGATTTTAACGCACGTAATCGAATTAAGCCGCAAAGTTTACAGAATGAAATCGGTGCAAATCCGCTGAGAATCGTCGAGGAAAGAAAGTATCAAGTATCAAGCCCTCGAACAAGGGATTTCAAAATTAAGCTTCTCTCTTCGCACTCGTCGTGCACTTTCCACAAGATCTTAAGCACCGCGAGAATTGCGCTTAGTTAAGCATACACAAAATATAGCTGGAAAAGTTTTTAACTTTTCCCCAATACAGAACGCCGACCTAATAAATTGTTATATGGGCAGTAAATAACACACAGATTGAAGGGAAATCCACCCTGCCTGGTTGATAATTGTATTAACGAAGCATTGAAACGTCGAACTTTGTTGTAATTAATTCTGACGTTCAGTGATTAATTAATACATAGTTATACGTACTTAAATCACAACATGCTGGTTGTTTGTGCAAAATGTAATTTATTTACAATCAGTAGTTTTAGTTAGTACTTTGATGTTTTAATTGTTTTTCTATGGACTGAAACTTAAATTAAATTGTGAAAGCTCTTAATTTAAATTCAATCAAGTCTGGATAATTTGTGTTAGAATCGAATTATACTCTTGTAAACGCTTGATAATCCAAATTCCGCACGCGCCATCAAGCGCGAACAAATCCTTGCGCTCCCGATTAAAACCGCATCTCGTTTAATTAATTAATTAGCGTTTTAACCTGACTAATTAGCGTGCGACACTTGTGACTGCCGCTTCTCTTCAAACAAAGCGTGCGCGCGCCCAAAACTCGAACTTACGTTGTGAATTTCAACGAGATCTTGTTTCCCAGCCGAATTTCCCGAAAACTCATTTGCGAATTAACGGAAGAGTGAATGAATCCTTGTATTTATCAACTTCGAATTGCATTACCTCAAGCATTCACTAACGTTCACGCAATCACACCCACATTCTGTGAAATTTTGGAGCTGGCATTATACAAATCTCCACGTCTACACGTCCGCAAAGTCCACAGAAACTTGTGGTTTGTATCTTTAACACGCAATAGAAAAACATGTTACGTCTTCTAGATGTGAATCCAGATGCCTTCGCGATCGTCATGTTTTCTCATGCTTATGCTGGGGGATTTGAACGGTTTTAGCTTGAAAGGTTGAAAGGTTTTAAAATAGACCTTTGATACGCGGTACGAATTTATGCGAAGCTTTTAAACACGCATGAACATTCGACGCTTACAAAAATGACGTGGATTTATTTGATGGGGATTTGGTGTGGGCGACAGAGACTGCGTTGTGGGTGTAATTATTTAAAGTGCATTTAATTGGCGCTGTGTCATAAATGTGTTGTATTAACCGTGAGCGATCTTTTTGGAGCGAAATGAAGTAGAGAACATTTTTCATGTAGTGCACGTTCAATAACTGTGATGCGATTACAAATTGTCGGTCCAGGTTCCGAGTGAGGCGGTGGACACGCCACGGGATGAACGGGATGAATGGATTCTGTCGCGTTGTGTCGTTGTTTGGAAAGCGCGAGGCATGAGAAACGCCGAACAGGTGATGCGCGCATTAGTCGCGCGTCTAATTGGGATGAGTAAATTATAAAACAAACATTTGGATAGCCCAGCGTCGAGCAGCTTGACACAAGAATGTACAATTTAAGCTTTCGGTATTTGTGTGTTTTGACCAAGAAACTGAGAATTAGACACATTTATAATCATCATCTGTTCAAATTTAGTTTCAAAAGCTTTTTATAAATAGCAAAAGAAAAAGCTCTACAAAAACAACAAATAAAAATGTTTGCGTTTTGTTTTTAAACATTTTCTAAGAATAAGTAGACTAATTATTAAATCCAGGTATTTAAATAACTAAATAACGACTTTTTTAATAATTGGCCTTTAAAGGAACATAGCCTTCTATGGTTCATCTACCTGACATACAAAATCAAAACCTGTTAGTTTTGTTTAGTGTTGATCTGTAACATTTTGTAGATGTTTCAATATTTTTATGTCTTCTGCGATAGTTAGTAATTTATGCATCTTAAACCTACATGAAAATGAAGCCCCTTGGTGAAAACAAACTGCTTCCCTCGTCTTGCAGTTTATGCACTCGAGTGCCGACACTTCTAAGGAACGATATTTTGCGTTTTGCGCTTGCAACAACTCGAGGATGCTCCGGTTTCATCTCACTACGATCTCACTCGTAGCGTCGTGGAGGAGTGTCCCATGAATATTGCAGACGCACAGTCGACTTTTATTACCGCCTGCTCAGGTGAGCGTGAGGACGCTCTGGGGAGACGTGTTACCCCTTTTGCCCGCATAATATAAATAGCAATTTTTGAGAACGATGCAATTCGACTCCAACGCGCTTCAAGCAGTAACAATCCAGTTTGCAGGTGTTGCAACCAAGTATTGAAGTACGCATTGCCTCCCCAGTGTATCGGGTTTATTCTGATCATCACATCGCATTGTTAGGGACTAAAGTTTACAGAAAGTTAACAACAACAAAAAATATAGTGAACTAACATGACAAAAAATAAGAAGTAGTTTTTAAGCTGTGTTTTGATACTCAGAAAATTGGTGCTTTGTGCGCTTGATAAACAGATTTAAAAGTTTTAAAATGTTGGCAACTTTATTCTTAAATTGTTTTTGCAACTAACTTCATTAAACATCGTATTGTTCAAGATTTGTCTATTGTAGTTTGAAAATAATGCGAAATCCATTAAATTTTGTTTTTCTAGTTTGCGCAAAGTTTTTCAAGGACGTTCTTGTCCTCATGTCTTCCACGACTATTTGTGACAATGTGACAAATGACTTTCATTATGACGATGACGTCGACGTCCGGACGACGACTCTGTTACCATCCAGTTAGGAAGACGCGTCGCCACATAAAAATTAGTCACGCCGCGTTAACAATGATTGATGGTCGATTTACTATTTTCAATCTTGAAATGGAGTTCAAGTCGTTTCAAGTGCGCGCTCGTGTCTACGACGGTAGCACTTCAACGAACCCCTAACGCACCGCATTTTCTACTAGTAACTGCGTTATCGTCGATTAATCTTGATGAAAGTTACCTTTTTCCACGGTGCTGCGTGCGCTGTGTGGCGTTTGATTATCCTGGTGGACTATCACCATATCGTACGAGCTTTATGCGCGCGAATAAAAGCAGCGCATTAGGAAAATGTGGAAAAGTTGCGTCGACTTTGTAACACTTTCTTCGCCGTTCCAACGTGTCTCTAGGGCGATGTAATCGAGTTTCAAGTGTTTCTGTTCGAACCGCGCTTTCTGGGGTGGTCGAGGTGGTAGATTTGAAAAGAGAATTAAGGTGATGCTTGCCACTAATCAAAACTTCCAACTTTAACCTCCAACTTGGAAATCGCATCTCATTTACACCCGCATTTGGAAAAGCCTGGAAGAATAAAATCGGGCGTTTCAATTCGTGCGTGAAGTCGTCCTGCTGACGCCTGCTTTGTATGGATGCAAAGCTTCAGCAAAGAAATAAAATAATGAAGTAAAAGGAAGCGTTTTATGGAGCAAAATGATCGGAAAAAGCACAAATAACGGCTTTCAAAGCATTCAAGGTTTTATTTGTAAATAAATACTTTAAACGCCCTTTAAATACCTTTGAATACACCCGATAAAATCAAAGTACATCCTGGCGTAATCAGAGCTTCAATAAAAACGATTCTACTAACATTTACAAGTACGGAATTGATCCATATACAACCGAAAACATCTCAATTTCTGTGTTTTGTGAATTTAAATATCTACCACCACCCAAACATCCACAATCTTATTTCTCAAATCATGAAATACAAAAAAGTCAACTCATTCATTCTCTTAAGTACTCCGTCATTCACGAAGTGTACTGTACTTTGAAGCTAATAGAGAGGCATCAAAAACGCTCGTTTCCAGCTTCCTGGAGTCGCCAAGCGTCTCCTCTCGATTTGGCCGCAGTCCTTTTGACTTGCAGCCGTTTCTTTTCATCATGTTAGCCGCCGCCGTCGCACTGACCCGCCTAACTATTTCAGCCAGGCTTTCGGCGCGCGTTTGCCTCGTCCCGAGTTTTATTGGGATCGTAAAAAAGCGATTCCGAAGGAAAACCATCTGGCATTATCGACACACGCTCGAATGGGAAGAGATAGGGTCGTCGCGCGAGCGGGTTTCATCTTGCCACACAAAAGCACGAAAGCGCGACCTGAGCTCATAAAAGTTAGCTTTTCAAAATTTTACTCATGTTTTCGCCTCGGTAAACGAATATTCGCACAAAACAAATCATATTATCTTGGAAATTTTTATGATGAAAATATTACAAATTTTACAAATTTACGTTCCAAATTTCCAACTTTGGGAAAATGAAATAAACTTTTATTTTATTACTGAACATTATCATGTTAAATTAATATATCCAATATCCTAGGCCGCAGTAGGCCGTGCATTATTTACTTGACCACTGTCAGTGAAATCATTCATCAGTATATTTTTGTTCGGTCTGAAATTTCGGTAACGCAGAAAAATGTCTCGAAAACGGGCACCACCCTTGTTCAAACCAACTCTGCAAGCGGTCGCTGACTTAGAGCTACACAACGAACGTGTTAGTGAAAAAAAATTGGTCAAATTTTTTGAGCAAGCTTCCAGAGAAAAAAATAAGCCAATTCCATGCAATCTAAATAATCGAATCAGAATTGCAGTAGGATATGCAATTGAGGTCGGCATATTAAGTAAGAATGCGAGTGGCATAAGACTCATGGTAGGACCTAAGTATATTGCAAAAATGAACAAATCTGATAGTAAATCTTCGAAGTCAGAAAGTCCCGACGCTAAGACTAAGAGGCCCAGAGGCACTCATTCCTTAGTTGACTTCAACAAACCCATGGACAATAGCAGGCATGTAAGCGATTTAAACCAACAAATGATGGAACCGACATCTCCGTCCAGCAGGAATACTCGAACATCACATGGGGGCTTTTTTAATTCGGATTTGGGCGGTGATTTTTTCATGCGACAAGGGGTGCATCCCAATACCCACTTCTTTAGTCTACATAGCAACGATACCACCAGTTTAAAGCGTGGACCTACAGAAGCAGTGCGATCTACGCCTGGTCCTTCGACGTATCCCACTGTTCCGAAATCAACGGGCGACAAGTCGAAACCTTCTTGCAGCCGCAAGAAAAATTAAGGAATCCTGCTATGGATGTTTATCCAGTTCCAACTTATTTTGTTTGAAATTATATGATATATTTTAGAATTTGAATGAAAATTATCTAAGAAGTGTGTAATATTTTTCGAATCTTTCTAATAAATTTTTGTTATATAGTTTGTTTTACCATTTTAATATAAAGAATCTAATAACTATGATAACGTTGTTAAAGATCTTTATATTTATATTTATCTTTGTTTAATAATTGTATGTATATTACCAATTGCCAACAAAGACAGCAATCGTCAATATTTATGTTGAGTTGTTGTCGAGTTATAAAATGTACTCAAAGTTAGGTCGAGATTTTCCAAGCCGGCAGCAGAAGAAAGTCCTGTAAACGAAGTGGTAGTACATGTGAGTAAACAGAACATTCGTTCATTATGTTAAGCTGGCATCCAAAGCGCACAATGAACAAATAAGAGACGTTTCACCAGATATCAAGTGACTTCTAAGTCGGATGTCAAGCGCGCGCCACAATAACAAGAAGTTCGCGGGGGCCGCAAAACAACTGCAGTTCCTGCATGCTCGCCTGCAAATCCAAACCGATCTGGCGGCGAGAACGAGCGACATTTCGACGAGACAGGAATACGGCAAGTTGTTTGTCAGGATGTCGCACAAAACTTTTCCGACTTTTCTTCAGAGCTGCAGGCGTGCAACATGGAACAAGGAACAGGTTGTTATCCTTCGCCTACCAGTTATGAAAGACATCACATTTAATCAACAAAGTCAAATAATGTTGTATTTTCGATGGCATTTTAAGAATTTTTCGTTGCGAGAAAACGCCATAAATCATATTTTCTACGCAATACGTCGCGCGGTTTGTTAACCAGTCGTACCACCAATTAATCAGCTGGAAGTCGGAGACTTCGACATCATCATCGCAGCGGGCAGTAAGTCATCGCAACTCGCGCGGTGACACATTTTAATCATCCGCGTTGCGGCCATTCCAGCCATTCGACGACACAAATTAATATGAGCACACGGTTCCACCAGACTCATCAACGTCTCTTCGAGGCTCGCACACGTCTCATAATTATTAATAATCGGTCGAAAATAAACTTTTTAATGAGACATTACGCAAGCGTCAATTAAGCGGACGTTGAGGACGTTACGCATCCACTTCTTCGTCAGCTTGACGTTTAATAAAATTTCACATTAGCTAAAATGATGCGCATTGCTTGCGTGCAGACAATAGAAAGTATAATAAAGTCTAATGTTTTCATACGCACGTATGATGATAAAAGTTTATATTTTGTTTTAATTGCCAGTTTTTTAATCATAATTTGCACAAATAATTTCATATTTGCGCATTATTTTGTAAAATTGTTGCTCATTCGCAACTTAAATGTACCACAGTTGTGCAATTGCCTAAATTGTCAATAAATTTAATCAAGGAAACAATCATCAGTGGTAAATTCAAGCCTGAAGACGTATTAATATCATGAATAGCAATGCTTTCCAACGATTTGCCTTTTGCGTTCAAGAGGCACGAGTTTCCTTTGCGTCTTGCATTTGCAATTACAATTAACAAAGCCTAAGGACAATTGTTGCGGGAATACCTGGGTTAAATGTGGATAATTCATACCGCACTAGCATCCTAAAAAAATAGTTTGTAATCTTCAGCAAGAGCTGAAGAAAATCGCACAATAATATATAGATATAAAGATATATAGATAACAAAATAGATACATCTAAAGGT
Organism: Atheta pasadenae; assembly: GCA_030264155.1. Lineage (NCBI taxonomy): Eukaryota > Metazoa > Arthropoda > Insecta > Coleoptera > Staphylinidae > Atheta > Atheta pasadenae. The sequence continues at coordinate 54,864 of JARJDS010029638.1, read as the reverse complement.
TTGGGGGTTTGGGTTGTGTAACTCAGTACTTAACAATAAATGTCCTACCCAGATCTATTTAGCAACACAATGTAGAATTCCAAAATGCTTCGTCCGCAGTTTAGGTCCAATTGTAGTTACGTAGTTAATACAAACGGTACAATTCGGAGAAATTCAGAAACAGTAGGTTTACTGGAAACTGATAATTAGTTGTTAGCAATGATATATGAATCAGGTCATGTCAGTATTGGTCTTTGGTTAGTTTAAACCTTTACTTATAGCTACGTAATTAATTTACACAAACCAAATAAATAGTTATGATTTTAGGTCGCGTATCGTGCTGGAAAACTTCGACAATTTCGCAAAATTTCCAAGTCGTGAGTTTATGCACTGAACTCAAAATTCAGCTCTCAAACTGTTAATACCGATAATACCGGTTGTTGGTTAAAGTTCAAAACCGGTACTATGAAAGTGGAGTTAAGTTCTGTAATGTTTCGGTATTTAAGTTAATATTACTGCAATAACTTCAAATAACTTGCCAGAAAGACACTCCTTCCTTAACTTTTATTTTTTAATTAATTTAGGAATTAATTAGATAATGAACTTTCTATAAAATATATGAAATCCTACTTTGTATCAATCAATACCTTGAATACTGTTGACTACTATCAATTAACGTGCTTATTGTTCGTCACTTCAACACGATTTCGATTCCGCTTGATTTAATGCTCGTGTTTTGCCTAACCGTTACGGTAACATCACTTATAAACATCTTAATAAGTCTCGACATTCCAATGCGTAACATCGGATATTGTTCAGATGTCACCCGCATCACTAAATCAACTGACAAGCATGTCGACAACAAGCTTAAGCTTGAAACAGAAATCGAAGCTATTTGTTAACTAGCATCTATTCACTCCGATAATTTATATTTTTAACTCGCAATTTGTAAGCTAATTTACAAAGTAAACTGAGCGAAATTTAAATGTTAATGATTTGTCAGGCGTCAGCATTCGAGTTGGAAATTGTGCATGTTTGCACAACCTAATCTTGATTCTGGATGATTCGCATCGCGTGGGATGATAGACGAATGAATGAATTCAGAACAGATGAGTACATTGGATGCTGTGGATGCTGCAGCTCAGTGGGCGCATTAAAATTTACTGCTACCGATTGTTGATAACGCACACATTATGTGCATGCATCTCGTGCATTTCTCTCCATTTACATTCAAACGCATTGATATATTACAATTTGTAAGACTTATTGTCTATTGTAAGTTCTACCTTAACGAACAATATTCGTTCGTACCATAATCGCGTGATAACGTTCAAGTCAAAACAAATTCACACAAATCTTAACAAGGACTAAATAAACCCATAAATATGTTTCCAACATAAGTAGATTGTGGTCGACGTTGAGAATACCAAATATGGTTGTTCTTCTGGGTCGCAAGGTAGAATATTCGCGGATAAAAAGGGCAATCGGCGGAAAAATGCGTCGCCACGATTCGCTCGTAAATTTCCCATATGCGGGGCGATGTTATTTACGCGTTCGTGTCTCGTAAATATGTGCGCAGGCCGATCGTAAAACTTGTTGCTTTTCCCGTCCAAACGCCATCACGCCATCAAGCCGATCAGAGTGATTAGATGGCCTGGACAAAAAATCCGGGAATAAAATAATAAATGCTCCACCAAAGCTTAACCCAGATAACAAAGAAATTACAAAAACTAAACAACGATTTTCACGTGTGAACAAAGCAATTTCAAATAATCTGGAAAAAAAACAATCCAAGAGTTGTTCAAAGTCCTGAATTGACCGCTCGGCGAGTAATAATTTTTTTGCTTTAGGGATGATTGTGAAGATAAATCCACTAGCGAAAAGTACAAGATTTCCGAGCGCGAGCGACATAAAAATAAAGTTAAAAAAGTAATATAAAGGCGAGAGGAAATAAAAGGCGCCTACTAGGAAGAAAATTACGAGTGCGTTGCGGATAATTGACGCGCAACGCGTTTGAATTTTTCAACGTCCTTGTCTCGACTTTTATTCATTAAAACACCTCGGTTTTGTTTCAGAAAACTGCTGGTCTGAATGAAATTGAGTTTCTCAGCGTTTTCTTTCTTTGCCTTCCGCACACTTTCCATTGATTTAACTGCTTCGGGTTGTTTTGTTAGATAGGGGATTATTCGTAATGGACACGACGTAAAGGCCTAAACATGAAATATCGTCCGCATTAAGCTAAAACCAGTTTGCATTAATCAAGCCGAGATAAGAATCATCTGTTATTTATTATTTCTTTGATAAATTGTAAGGGTATGTCAACTTTCCCAGTATGTATTTATAACTAAAAGTATTCATATTTTCATTTATTTTCCCGTAATTAATATAATTAATTAGATTAAAATTATTTTGTTTAATTGTAAAGATTGTGCTTATCATTGTTTGGAAAGAAAAACAAATATCATAAACTGTATATAATTAAATTGTTTATGGTGTTTATGATCAAATTACATCATACAAGGTTAACTATGTTGAACTATCAGCAACTTAGTCATAATGAACACGCACAATGTTTCCGGAATTAAAGCAAAGCTGGGGAAAATTGCGAAAATTACGAAACTTACACACAACAACAACATTTGCATTGTGATGCAAATACAACTGTTGTTCTCTATTGTTCACACCGAAACTACGGCATTGAAGTCGATGAAGCCCTTTTGTACTACCCAGCAGGGTCGGCTCGAGTTGCAAGAAGGCGACTAATTAAATTTACGTCATTTCTTCAAAGACTTGCTTGCGCTGAGTCTGCGTCTTCAGAAATTATTGTTTGCTTAGTTATTTATTTTTGATTTATTCAACGAGGAATGCTTGATGAAAGATTGATACGTTTTGCGTTTTCTTTTGCTATGGCCGCGCTTTATTGTGCTGTACTCGATGGCACGACGGAATTTCTATTGGTGAATTAATGAGCTTTGTTATGCTAAACATCGCATGGCAGCGGGCGCGGCGTGGCGGCGCACATGTGAGGCGTTTATTTTGTGCGTTTACAAAACTAATAACGCGGCTGTCAATTAATCTTAATAAACTCGATAATTGAGTATTTTCGACTTGTCGCTTTCGTGTATTAGAACGTGAGTTAATAATGTTTAATACTGACAGCTGAGAAAATATCATTAACTTGACTTGGAGTTTAAATTTACGCTTTTTAAATTGTGTTTGGTTTATTGCTATTTTTGAGGCAAGAAATATTAAGATTCATATTTATATTTAAGGAAATTATATTTTTATTTATTGCTTTTTAGTTATTTTAATTTATTAGTTTACATGTTCAGTCTACGAATTATTAATCAGTATGAAGCCTTAAAACTTTATTATAATTAGAACAAACAATTATTTTTTGATAAAAATTTATGAGCTGTTGGAGGGGTTATTTTCAGAGTATATGTTGCAAGGCGTTAAACAATCAATGAGAAAAGTTAAACCATTTGTGGTAGAAGTTTAACTGTTTGAGCGAGAAGACAGGAAAGGATGGAAGCAGAAGGGAAGGACAATTACCAAAAATGGGAATGTAATCACCTAACCGACCAATTACTTTGAGAATGAAATTTAATCAGCTTTCTACTTCAAACTTTATCATTGTTTTCAATTTAAATATCAATTAATGAACTATAAGATTTCTACAAAAACTTCAAAGAAAGCATTTTTTGGCCCATAGAGTGGTCTAAACGTTTTAAACATTAAAATATATTAGTACTGTGTTTTGGAGGGTGAAGTACATGACATGACAGAGGTTGTAACAAATCAATTGTTGAAGTGACTTGTACGGTGCCTATCACAATCTTTAAAAGCAAATATCCATAATACTGTTCAATATAGAAACACAGATAGCTGAAGTAGACGAGAAAAAATGGTTTGATAAATGTTTGTAGGCAAATGTGTTTCGTATTTTTATTTTCCATTGTATTCCAACAATACCAGAAGATTTCAATGCGGTGAAGTTACAAAATGTTACAATAAGCTTTCGGAATTCAAAAGAATTGACTCTTGAAAAACACACTTTTGTTGTTCTTCATGCGAGGCGGATTTTCCTGCCACACAATGTCTTTCGCATTCCCTCGAGAACTTGATGTGAACTTAATGTTCAATGCGTTCGTTCATGTGTGAGAGCTCAATTTCCCAAAACGGATTAGCCTAGCAAACTGTAGTAACTTCCTATATATTTGAAGCGCACATCGGTTTGCTCTTCACTAGGTAACAGGTAGAAAGAAATTGAGGTGATTTTTCCAGATTTCCTATTTTACTTCCCGACTTGCAAAATGCACTCCTCATGCCTGCATTGCAATTCCTTACTATTCCTAACTTATTTCCTTCATTCTTAATAACTTCCTCAACTTCTAGACTTCCTATTACACTCAATCAATTTTCACTCTCCATCGGTTCGCATCTCAATTTGAACCATTGAATTGAGGTCCAAATAATTAGTCCTTGATAAAACTCTTCGTCCTCATTTCTATCGATTTGTACAAGTACAGCTAATGCGGTTAGTGGCTCTTTGGTTCTAGTTTTATTTAAGGCTTGGTGGAAAAGCTCATATGTGAGCACTTGAGCCTGAAAGTGGGCAACGTAGGTCGGGAAAGCGGTTCAAATTGCATACGCTTTATTGCACTTCGATAGCAGCACTCCACTACCGAATCCGTATATTCTTTCATTCTTTCGTATTCTTTACGTCGCTTGCATATTTCAAAAATTTCCACATCCAGCCAGTCACAGACACGATAATGCATGGCTTTGCATAAAAATAACCCTATAACATTATAATAACAGCGTGCCAGAACGAAGAACGTGTTTTTCTTTCCACTTAGGGACAGTACAGAGACATACGTGACGGTGCTCACGTTCAAAGCGCAGAATACAAAGCACAAAGCAAAAGAAAATAAAGCAATCGCAAACTAAAAACTATAAATCCTCCGAGAGCACGGAAATTGAATTTTCACTGCGACGAACACACGTGTGAACTGACCCGACAATTTAGCAACGCGAGGATATTCCCGATATCCAAGCAAAATCAATCCGAACTTCACACCTAATTAGATCGCTTCGACGTCGCAATAATAAAATTTTGACGTGCGCAGCAGCGTTGATTACAAAGTTCGCGATTTCATGCATATTGAAATGTTTGATTTTCAACGCTGACCCGAACTTTATTTCTTTTGATCTTACGCTGTGTTTTACATTTTTCAATCAAATTTTTATACATTTTCACTTTCCGCCTTGTCCATGAATGGCCTGAATGGCATCAACATACATGTTTTAAGTACGAGTTTGACGCAAAATGGGAGTATACCGAAGTGTATTATCTGCCGCTTGTGAAAATTTTAAAAGCATGTCGCTGACGTTGACGCTGGGTCACGTTTCTTCCCGATTCCACGCAGTGTCACTACACTACATCACAAACAGGGTCTTCCCAAACTGCTCTTTTGCTCCCTTTGCTTTCCGCCGCAGCGATAAAGAATAATAGAACGTGTAGAACACAGATAAACAATGTTGTTACATTTTTTACCATCTAACCAGCCTAGATATTTACGACGGATTGACTATATTTGTAACTTTTTACTTTGGATTGAACGATTTTGCTCTGCTTGCGAAGAGTTGCGTAAATGTTTGTAATCCGCCAGCATGCATGTAGACGGAATGCATAAGTGAACATCTCTTGTATTTCCATTCATCCGTTCGCTCGGAATTGCAAATTGCGCATCTTTTTTGCATGTGTCGGATCTTTCTATCCGTGCACTTCACCTTGTTCTTAGGCGCACACACTCGATGGCGATTTGAGATGAGTTGAGTCGGGACGACTTGAGGCAGAGCTTTAATCTGAAGTGGGCGAAGTTATCCCAGGTTTTCATTTTCCAGAGTAACTTCTTATTTCACATTCAGCTGATGAAAAAACTAGTCTTCCAGATCTATCTTACTTAGTAATCTTGCCAACTGTTTGTATAAATGAGAGTTATATTTATCATGAAAACTTTAAAAGTTAAGCATTTTAAATTGAAGGCAAATACATTAAAAACACATTCAAAATTAATTGCATATTAAAGTGAACACTCTGCAGGAACTTATGAGCTATTAGCTGAAAAGTTCACAGATAACATATAACTTTAATACAAATTTCTGAAGAAACTGTTTATGTTTCTTAAGTAACTTTAAATCAACTTGAAACATAGAACTTTAATACAGTTTACATTATGAAATCCAAGGCATTAAATGTTGGTTTTAGGCGAAAATTCTGACTAATATAAAATTCTACATCCAACCAGAACCAGAACCAGTCAGGCCGTTATATGTCCAATTAAAGACAAATGTTCCTTTGAAGGCCAATTATAAAAAAGTCATGAATTAGTCACGTGATGCGAATAATCTTACTTGCTGTTATATATTGCAATTATAATAGGTAGTAAATTAAAATGAGGAAAAGAGTGAAAAATGTGAAGCAGTGAAATGCAATCTACAGAAAATTGTGCATACCTTGATAAGTAAGATATACAACTGTGAACAGCAGAAACGCCAGCAAATATACTTTTTGTCGAATAAAATCTGAAAAATTTAATATTCTGAGAATTATGCTGTGCGGAAAATATTATTGTTGAATATTTCTTTAATTCCGTGAGTTTCTCGGCACGCTGGCTGAGGACCACTTATGTTTAATGAATTGAAATATGTACCAGGAATAAGATGTCTGAATATGAAATGAACAATTTTTTGAAGTATGCTATACTTTTTACATTTATTTTTAAATTAAAATAAAGTGCTATGTGATTGACAAAGACATATTACAGCAATTAAAATAATACATGTCCTAAGTATGTTTTTGGTCCATGCTATTTTGAGCAATTTCCCAGGGATGAATTTTCTTAATTGCTATAGATGTTTTTGAAACAGTGGAAAGACGTATGAATTAACAAAATTTCCATTCCGCACTTACAATTGCTACTTAGTCCAGCGCTGTTTCGTTCATTAAAATAATAATGTTACTTTTTTTAATTAACTTTCATATCGTTCAATTTTATACTTGAATTCGCTAGAGCGGAACTGGAGTTGGGGCTAAAGTTAAACCACTTGGAGAGAATTGTATTGCAATAGCAGTATTGCGGTATCCACATCTTTCTATTTTCAAAAGGAAATGCGGTACTTCTTGCACTTCCAGTACTTTTCTTTTTAACTTACATTATCATGCTTTAATCTATTTTATTAAGATTATTACTCGTTTAGTGCATTACTTTTCTGAGAATAAGTTGTGGGAGAGTGCAATTCATATCTTTGCTTTTCCTACAATACTTCCCATTGTCAAGATCTTCTGTAATAAATTAAAAGCCGGTTCTGATAAAAAAATAAATTATCTCACCTAGCAACCTAAAAAAGACATAGCAAAAAGCTCCATGGAAAAAGGAAAGACAAACGCTTGCAGAAACGCGGTGCAAAGTTTCTTTCCCTAGCGGCACATTTCATTACTCATTCATCCCCTCGTTTGCTGTCCCGCGGTTGTAATGAAGTTAAAATGGGCATTAAGATAATAGCCTCATTAGGATCGCGATTAAGAGCATCGAAGTATTTTTCGCACGCGTGACAGCTCAGCGTTGGTGCTAACTATCCACCCGAAAGTCACCACATTAAAATTGCACTCTCGGTGGTGCGCTCATTAAAAATTGCATTAAATCAACCACGAACGTACAAAAGACCCAACTGCACACTGGTTGCGGTTTTGCCACGCAAATCAAACATAATTTTGGCCGCACGAAATAAGGCCAAACTTATAATTGTTAAAGTTGCTTTCCAGGATCCCCAACGGCGGTTAATCATTAAACCTTCTCTCAAAGAGAATGTTCCTGATACAAGTTTGTTGCTCTGTGTGAGGTGTTGTAAGACGCGTGGCTTGTTCCACATCTAATCGGAATTTCTAATTGCCCTACAGAATCGGACCGAAATGTTTCGCGTAATTGCATTAAATTGTCTACGACGCCGACGTCGGCGATAAAACCTTCGCGCGTTCATGGGATAGTAGGGGGTAGATTACACAGGATGATAGGAGGTGAACATATTGATGTGGGCGACGCGGGTCGGAACTCTCGATATCGATCCGAGGAGTGATGATAATACTAATGACGATCGTATACATTGCCCAGCAGCATCCAGGAATCATTTACTCCACTAGATGGCTTGGTCATTCGTTGACCACTTAACGACTTCATCTACTCATGTGATGACACATCTTAATACTTGAAAGCTTTTATGTTTCGTGCGTCGACGAGCTTTAATATACATAAAACCAACGTCAAGTTAATGATGGCAAACTTCAGTTTTTCTATAATGGTTCAGTTTCATCAATCTGTCTACCCTTAAGGTTTACAAAACATTTTTTTGGGAAATTTTCTGCTTACATCATTATTTCTTCAGGAGTTTATGAGTTGATGACACACCTTATTTTTGGGAGTAAAACTGTTTGAAAGCAACAAACCGTCCAATTAGGATGAAATTTTGGTTGTATTTTTGGGCGACTCACCTAATTCGGCGTTCCAATTTTACACATTGTCGGCTTTATGTCATTTTTATCTTCCTACACATACACGTATGTCGCTTTTTGTTCAGAGGTTCAGAGCGTATCAAATAAAACCGATTTCTTCTGTAAGACATAAACCAGGAGAGCGGAAATTGTTAAAGAGAACGTAGTGAAAGAGCATTGTGTCCGCAATGTGAAGTTCTTTCATTCGCGAGCCCAAAGGGACTCAGGAACAGAAGACAAGGAAATCTTTTGTGGCGAAATTAAAATCACTTCAATGTTTTACTATTTAGAAATTGGATACCCTGACGTACAGTTTCATTCGTTCATCAAGTGCAGATGCGCAGAAATTGCAAACCAAAAAATGGTCAAATTTCAATTAAAACTTAAAATAAATTTCATAACAATAATAACTAATTCAACACATAATATCTTAAGTACAGCGATAATGTTGAAGCATTGCTTCGCGTGTTGTGATGTAACGACGTGCAAACAACACTAAACTTTTCTAATGCGAATGAATCATTTTCTTCCGCCATTTCGCAGCTTTTTTTCATCCCCTCATTTCCGGCGTTTGCGTCCCGTTTTACAATTCGTCCCTGCCATAATTCAGATTTTACGTCTTATTTTATTTTTATGCCACGTTATTCCCCGACGCTTTATTGAAAATATCATGTCGACTTTATTACGGCCGTGCTCAAAAAGGAAGCTCAAAGTAAATCTCGGATTTCGTGCTAACATGCCATAAACTCAAAATAAATAACGGCCACTCGTATAAATAAATAAAGAGGAAACCAAGCAAAGCAACAGAATCAACAAGACTAACAAAATCAACGTAACCAACAAATGATCTTCACGAATTGTTGGTGTCTTCAAGAATTATAAGGAAACTAAACTCTAATTTTTATTCTCGCAACAGTTTTGTTTTGTTGTGGCGTTTTTTTACTTGTACTGGTAATTTTCAATGTAAATGCAGCTGTAACCGGATGACAAGCAAATTATTTCTGAACTTTCTGTTTTCGCCCACGCCTCGTTGGTGTTTGTTTGTCGACGTCGCGACGCTGATACGCGTCGTTTTGCTGTTGTTTGTTTATGTTTATATTTTATATTTGCGTGGCTTCAGATGGGCACGTGCAGTTGGCGCGCAATAACAAAGCGCGCGTGCGATTAGAAAACGTTTTCTTTTCTTATCAAACTTCGTATGTTCTGTTTTGTTTTCTTTACAAAAATTGAAAATTTAGCTCACGTTTTGGCTTCGCTACGAGAAAAATGTGAAAAAACTTAAGGGTGAAACGTTGCAATATTTTCTTATCTTTTATTTTGTAGTATTTCTGAAAAAAATTTAAAAAATACCTTTTTGTGGACTTTAAGAAATAGATTTTAATATACTTATCTTAAACGTGAAAATTTAATGAAGCTACCCTTGCGTACCCGTGTTGTGTGACCCTAATATTGTCAAATTTAACTTAGAAACCTTTCTGCTACATGCCACAGCAGGTCCGGTATGCCTGTCATCATGTCTTTGATGTATTAATTAAAGCTCAAGGCACGACCACCCCATAGTCTTTGCTTTGTGCAGCAGTATAGAAGCTTTTTCACGTGAAAATTAATACCAATCCTTCTTTACGAGTATTGCGTGAATAAACTTAAAGAATTTTCCTCTCCAAGCACTAAAAACTGATTTTGTTGCAAAACCGACTCTGGTGCGTTGTAGCAAAAATTGTAACTAAACTAATTTTTAATTTGCATATCAAATGTGAGCAGAAACGCTTGCTCGCGGCGGTAAAAGCACGCCGCCGCATAGCAGAATTATGCCATTTCGTAGTGCTGGTAACGAAAACGAGTTTGGCCGATTTTTTTAGCTTTTGTTGGTTCTCAGCATTTATTGAATGCAGCAATTTTTTCTCATTTGCAGATAGAGCCGCGACGCCGGTGCTGCGACCACCCGACGACGAAGACTCGTTTCCCGTACTGTGCGACAGGGAATTGCATTCGTTGCATCGAAACGTGCCGGCACTACGGCGTCGCGACGTTGATACGGCGACCATAAAACAACATTACTATCCCGAAGGTAAGATAAACGCGCAGCAATGATTTGCGTTCCTTGTCATTTATTCCACTCGCTGTGCGCTGACGAGCACACTGCTTAGCATAATATATTTCCCGGCGCCTCCACCAACCTAGAACGAATGATATACAACACTGCGTGTCGCTCTTGTCAAAAGCACCAAGATAATGTCAAATGAAATGTACAACTACAAACAACAGAACAAAGTAAACGAAAGAGGCACATCTAGATTTTACACCTCAAATGAATAATTTATCTCTTTTATTGGGTGATACACGCGCTGTGCTCGTCGGTAATCGTGGAACGTGTGATGGCACGCATCACTTTGATAATGGAATTTATGTCGAAGCGAATTTACGCGAAAAATCGTTTTGTTCGACGACGACATTTCCCCTTTAACATGTTCGCGACGCCCATTCCCATTCGGGGCGCGCGGTTGAGATTGCAAACCACCTTTTATGCGCTCTTATTCACCGCGTCGGGCAATTTTTTTTGGTTACAGCGCCATTTTAGCGCTCACGTACCACCACCGTAAGGGCACAACGTTTGAATCTCAGATTTGAATATATTTACTTCGACAAGCCACGACTACGTTCGGTAAGGTGTTGGCGGAGGCTTAAAAGTGTATCTACACGCTACGAGGCGCGTGGTGTAGGCGTTGGGACCAGTGCGAATTGATTTTCATCCCTTCTGACGCGCTCACCTGGCTATAATACATTTTCTAGCGCACCAACCGCAACACACCCAACGACCCATTCACCATCCTAGCCCTTATATACGTTATAACTTATCTAATTCCGCTGGGACACGTCCACATTCCGTTTTGTCTCTGGCACTTTTTTTCCGCAGCAGTTTCCCGCGCCGGCATCATTTGCGCATCGGATTCTACCGATTTCCGCGCGTCTTTGTCGTCGGGCTTTCCACTCGCGTGCGTTCAAAACGCGGCGTTGGTACATTTTTTTTCGCGTCAAGTTTTGGAACTTGGCGCGTTTCACGCTAACAACAACATCATTGACGCGAAGAACGCGAGCAAGCCCAATAGAAGAGCCTGGCATTTGTATACTTGATGCCTGCTATAATAGCTCCGAGCCGGTGCATGAATAAATGTATAAGAACTCGAGGCACGGGCCGGGAAGTTTCTCTTTTGTCTGTAATTTCCATATTGTTGCGTTCGGAATATTACGCCAACGCCAACAACGGAACCGCGGCTTGAGAAACATCTTCCCTTTTTCAAGAAAATTTGGCATTTCAGTCACAAAATCGGGTCTTTAAGGCAAATGAATGTATTTTTATCTCAACCTTTTTTTTCGTATTTTTTCTTGTATGCTTGAAACGTTTGACGCCATCAGCTCTCGACAGCTGAACAGCGTTTAACTTACACATATTGTACATGCTCTTCAAATGTACATAGAACGATATAAGAAAGTTTTTCGGAACATATGTAGCAATTTTGTAAACTTTTCCGTTTTTCTTATTCATTTAATCGCCGAAACGTCCGACACTCCGGTTGCGGTGTACTGCCGTGGCCGAGGGTCGACGAAATGAACAAGACAAGCAAACGCTAAGTTTACACAATGTACGTGCATTCGTGCCGTTGCTATTGACGTTTATTTAATTTCCTTCGTTTCACTCAAGCAAACCGCGCACTTCTGCAACTCTACAAGAACGAAATAAATAAAACTAGGGCAAACTTCTCGCCTATTCTCGTGTTTGTTCTTACTTTTGTTTTTGCGCGCATTCGGTTCATGCCGCAAGTGGTAAATTCCGACATGTATTTTCGTAATATTTTTATGTCTTATTGTGTTCTGACCGGCAGGCGGCTGGGGATGGCTGGTTTGCGGAGCGGCGTTCCTAGCGCATTTGCTGACTTCCGGCATGCAGCTAGCCTTCGGGCTGCTCTACTTATACATCATCAAGGACCTGGAGAAGAAGTACTCCGATGACAAGGAATTCTATACAATGGCTGCAGGTATGCGTTAACATTTAAATTATTTCTATACCACAACAAATTAATTTTATTCATTTTTCTGTTTATAATGGAATTAAAATAAAATACAAATGTAAATTCGTTTCACCATAAATCTCTTCTTAATATGCATGCGTAACACAAATTGTAATTAACATGTCTTGCCCGCAATCAAAACCGAGGCTGAGTTTCGCTTGGTGCGGAACAGAACCAGAAACTCCTAATCTCCCCTTGTGCATTCATCGACATTGACGACGGCGCGAAACTGCTTACAACAGTTACAACCGAATTAATGGCTGCTACAAGTGGCAACACGATAATTCAAAATTCAAATTACGAGCGTCCTTTGTGTGTGGCGCGGAACCGACGTTTTTGCTTCGTCCGCGATTCACATCGCGTCGTCGCCGTCACCACCGCCGCTGCCGCCGCCGTAAACACATTTCCTTATGTTAAACGGAAATTTACGATAAGGTTAAAGTTATTGCCGCCGACACGCATCGGGACAAACACATCTTTTGACTTGAAATGCGCATTTCGCATTCGGAACACGTCGATCCACTGGAAAAGCCGTGGTACGCATAAGGACCTCCCGTTGCTTCCGCCGCCTCCCATTCCTCCAACAATTGACTCCCATTTTCCAACTTATTATGCCATTCTCTGCCAACGCGTTGTGTTTTTATGCGCCAATTAATAATTAACTAGTACTGCAAGACCAAACGCTTTGTAGTGTTTTAAATTCACGAACAAACTCTCGAGAAGCGTTGGTTTTTTTCCGGTACAAGCTGTCAGCGCGAGAACTAAGAACGTTTTCTTAGAATTTTAAGTCTTAGTGCATCGTTGCATTAATAATTAATATTAATTAACGAAGTTTCCGGATGCTTTCAACGCCTGGTTTGCACATTTAAACAAAACATTATATTAAGAAGTTTTATTCAAAAAGCTCACATTAAATGTTTACACATAATAAAAAAAAAGTAAATTTGTCAATTTGAATCAAACGGTACCAAGGAATTATCCCGACTTTTCAGGCTCAGGTTCTGACAAATTGCCGTTATCAGGTTTTTCATTGTTTTTGTCATCGTCCGAAGCAACCTTCAAAGGTAGGCTTTCTTCGGTATCGTTGCTGGTAACTACATCGGACAGACTGGGGCAAGCAACAAGTGTATTCAAAGCTTGTTTGTCACTAGCAATCTTTGATGCAATGTTCTTGTGGTAGTCCATTTTAAGGTTGTGTACTTCCTTCATTGCTTTTTCGTACTCTTTTTTAAAATACAGTTTATCTTGCTGGGCTACTTCAAACTTTTCCTCCATCGTTTTTAAATCCCTTAGTAAAGCTTTAGTTTGCTCGGCGGTAAGTTGAGTCTCTTTCACCTCTTGTATTTGTGTTGATTGCTCACCAAGCATTTCCCGGAGTATGGCATTTTTCACCTCTAACTCGCTGATAGTTTCAATGAGCTCTTGATTATCGGCTAGAGTATACTTCACCGAGTTTTTATGAATCTCCATGATGATATTATATTCTTGACTTTCTATGCGATTGGCCACCTCCCGGTCGATAGCACTAAGTTGTTTGCGCTTCTCTTGACGTTCTACAAGCGTCCGACACTTTTCCAGGTTCTTCAGCAGGTCTTCCTGAAGAGGAAAAGTTCTGTCACGCCATTCAAGCCGTAAACGTTGCATTTCGTCATTCTTCTCAAGTTCCAATGCATCTAAAAAGTCTTCACGCATTTTGCCTTGCCATTGCTGCAATTCAGCAATGCTATACGTGATGGCAAATTCGTCTAAGATGCTTGGTGGCAAGTAGAATGGGTCGGTGGGTTCAGCAAGAAGATTCTCTATTTCCCTTGCATATATAGATACTGTAAGGGTTGCAATGTTTTTGCCTGTAGGGCTTTTCAATGATGTTATATAGAGCTGACCTGGGTTATTATCTTGAAATGTTGTCAAATGTAATACCATACGTCCAATAACTTCTTGAGAAGTCATATCAATAAGTTCAACTTTTGGAAGATGATTAATCATCATATACTGCAAACGGGACCTTAACCCAACCATGCTGATGATACACAAAGCATTCTCTATTGACACTTCTTTATTTGGTTCGCCTATAACTACTTCTTTGGCAACATGATTGTTCACACGAGGGTGGACCAATTTTAGTAAGCAATTACTCGAAGAAAAGTTTGACTCAAAAATGATCGATTCTACTTTTACTTCTAGTAAAAATTGATGGTATTGTGTATTGTACAAGTCATCAGATTCAATAGTGCTAAGGCTTGATACACTCGCACTTGTTCCACTCTGTTTGCTTGTAAGGGAAATTTGAACTGGTCCAGAAGACAGGCCATCACCTGCTGGACTCATCGGGCTACTTCCAGCTACATCTGGAGGACATATTGTATCTTCAGTCATTGACTCCTGTTTGATATTTTCAAAGTAATCAACAACTGCGAGTTTGCATTCGGTTGAAACAGTTGCCCTGCGCATTGCTTCAGCTGAACTAGTTGCTCTATAATGTCCCTCAAAGAAGCACACTTGGTCCATTTCATATTGTTTGTACTCCTGAAAGATAGACTCTGGTAGGTCTAAGTTCAGTTTCCTCATATCAATATGGGTCCATGCCATCATATCTTGACCAGCGTAAAACTTGATGTTGATTTCGGGAAACTGTTTGAAATAGATTCCCAAAATGCTGTAGTTTGATTGAAGATTGATGACAATTGATTCGTTAAAGACCACTATAGGAGCATACACATCCTCAGTTACAGTACGAGACTTTACCTCCAACCCAAAGGTTTCTACAGATAGGTGAAAACTTTTGGGTCCATTACCAAAAATCATGCTTTCGGGTAATAGTACATCTAAGTCTGAGCCAATCAAGAGAGTCAATTTCAATTGAAACTTTGAGTAACAATCTTCAACGTTACCTACTTGAATAAACCCTTCATCTGCGTACTTTACAGGAACCCGCAAGGGTTGATCTTTAATAATGGGGAGTTGTTTTGGAAGATGGGGTGTAGTGTTAGTTTTCAGTACAGGTGATTTCAGTGGTATATTTGGGATGTAGTCACGGATAAGTAGAAATACACGTATTTCAGGAGTGCTTTTTTTGAACTCACTGGGAACATTCAGTAGTTTAGTCCAGGTGACCGGGCGGTTATCACTACAACCCGCCTTGGACGAGGGAACTATCTTGGCACTGCGTAAGCAAAGCAAGGTAAATCCTAATAGTTTACGATCGCTGGTCATACATTCCAGACGAATGTTAGCGTACGATCCGCGTGCCTTGCGAAGCAACTTTTTTTCGGTTTCCCAAACCATTTCAGTACTGAATACCACATTGGCCCCTTCCACAATGTCGGAATCCATTTTTCGCCCATTAAAATTAGCCGTGACAAAAAATGGACACTTTACCAAGTCGAAACCGCGTCCTTCTTCGACGCTCAAAACAATGTTGACGAACTTACCCTTTAGTTCGTTCATAGTGTTCAATTAGAATTCAATAAAATGTGGTAAATATCACTAGTAGAATTTCTGACGCGTGTGTGATTTTATGTCAACTGAAATTGTTCAATTACAATCGCAGCCTACTCAAATACAACTTTTTATTTTGATTTCAGCATGGATGGGGGCGCTATGTTTGTGCGTGTCATTCCTGGCATCGCCAATTGTGGTGGCGATTTGTCGACGGAAATCAACCCGACTGACATCTGTTTTCGGCGGTTTGATATTAGCATTATCCTGTCTATTTGCTTCTTTTGCCACGCAATTTCACCAAGCTGTGCTCAGTTACGGGGTGTTCATGGGCACCGGCGCTGGGATTGTAAGAGAAACTTCGGGGATAATGTTAGGACATTACTTCAAACGACGGCGTGAGTTTGTTGAAATGGTGGCGCAAACTGGCTGTGGAATTGGCGTAGCATTATTCTCAGTTTTATATAAAGAAGCCGTCGGGTAACTATAACAAAGGAGCCGACTTAAATCGCTAATACATTTATAAATGTTTTGATCATTTTACAGGAAACTAGGATGGCGTTTAGGTCTTCAAGCTGTGACAGGACTACTGGTGCTTGCATTCTTTCTACCAATCATTTACCGCTCTGCCAATTTATACCACCCGCAGAGGCGGGCCATCACTCACTTGAAGAATCAACGCAAAAAGATGAAGGAAAAGAAGACGCACGTTAAAGATAAGAAGCCTCCAATGTTTGACTTTTCGCCGTTAAAGAGTCGTGGGCTACGAGTATTGCTTCTGGCAAGTGGAACTGGTGCTTTGGGTGTCTATGCGCCAATCTTTTATCTGGTAAACCTTGTTTTGTCATCAATGAGGTGGGTCGTTATCTGATCTGATGTTTTACAGGCATTCCAAGGATTCAAGGAAGGATTAGAAGACAGCGCGTTAGTGATACTACAAACGTTTTTTGGCTTTGCGTCAGCTTTGGGGTGTGTCGGATTTGGCATACTGATAATGCGACCTACCAGACAGTGCACGATATCAAGACAGTATTTGACTCAAACTGCTATGCTGGGAACTGGTATAACAAGGAAATTTAGTAAATTCGACTTGATCACTACCATCCGTTTTAGGATTTAGCCTTCTGGCTATGAGCGCAGTTCAAGGGTACCATGGTTACGTTCTCTTCGTATGGATGTACGGCGTGTTCCTAGGTGGGTATACCTACGCCCTGAAGATGTTTACGCTGGAAAGGATCAAGGCACGTCATTACACCAAGGCATGGAGTTTCGTGCAAGGCGCTTGCTCCCTCCCAGTGCTCATTGGAATACCCATCACCGGTTACGTAAATCAGTGTTACCCCAAGGCCGGCTACTACTACTGCTTCCTTATGACGGTGGTGGGCGCGTCATTGCTGTTCCTGGTGGGCACCAAAAAGGACCCAACCCAGCACGCGCTCGACTCCAACCAACTCCCGCTCCCGACCAACAACACCACAACTAATTACACGGTAAATCACATAAGCGAGTGCAACTGCCACATGCACACACCATACACGAACGTCTACATGCCGTACTATTACAGGAGTCCGGGGAGGAATTACGAACCCATCCACTCTAGTTACAATGATTACGATAGGGGCAGTCTACACCGGCAGCACTCCTTCCGCCATAGGAGCGTCGACCGTTTGCCGAATTACGTGTACTTGCCAAAAAGCATGAGTTACGCGGCGAATATCGAGTGCCCGGTGACCTCCTACGCGAATTGCCATCAGCAGGACTACGCGCATTACTACAACCGCTATTACCATCCTCACCCGCACCATCGGACGAGGTACAACTTGCGGCCGAGCAAGAGCGTGCCGGAAGGACTGGCGCGCAATGAGTTTTACGGTTCGTACCGCAGGCCCGTTGTACGGAACGTGCATCTTATCGAGCAGATTACCACGTCGGTGTAGGTATCCACACGCGATCGGAGGCAATTCAAAATCTCGCAATAATCTAGTCAGTACATTTGTCGGTAAAAACCCGCGCCGCGCTGTACACTTTTTGGGGATCAAAACTAAACCTTGTCAATTTTGACTGTAATTGTAGGCATTTTAGGCTACCGCCGCCGGGGCGCAACACAATGGAATTGTCAACGAATTAATTACAATATTTACAAACATTCACAATGTTTGTCATAGTTACTTACGAACGTCATTAATGAGATGAACATGTTAGAGTTTTTATTCATTGTTGATGATGATTAATGATATCTTGACTTTCTCTCTATCTCTATGTGTAATTCTTGGGACTAATGAATATATTGCATTTAGTTACAAAACTCTTTCATTGCATTTAACAATAAACAATTTTTGAGTTTTATGGTTCACAGGAGAGCTCTGTTATTTATTCTCGATTTTTTTGGGGTTGTCCAAATTTAATTTAGTTCTTCCTAAGTCTCAATTCATATTTTACGGAATTTACAGCCCATATATTTTAAAGTACAAAATGGTTTGTTTTTCTTTTTAAATAAATATTTAAATTTCTAAAATTACAGAAAAATAATATATAATTCTTTTTTATTTACAGGAAAACGTGTGTTAATTTATTTATTTATGGATTGAATAATTTACAAGTTAAATTACGTTGTTTTTTTGTTGTAACATTTTTGATATTTTATAATAAATGTTTATTTATTCAATATTTTAAATTAAAACCAATATATTTATACCTATAATGTTTATTTCAGATGTAAATTAGACATTTTATTAAGAGGATTGACTGTCGGGTAGGCAACCCAAATAACGACATTAAATTAGAATTTTTAAAAAAACAGATGTATTTGTATAAAAAAATAATGCACAATATTGATTCATTTAATTTTGGCCTTCAAAGTTGGACAATTTTTTGAGTTTTTGAAATTAGGTTATGGAAAATTGCTCGCATCTCTTCACAATATTATCCAATTCTCACGTTCTAGATGTTCAATTATAGTTAAAGAGTTCCTCTTTAACGTATGACCAAACTTAATACACCAAACATCCCTGCAGTATTTTATTTTGACCTTCAAACTTGGGCAATTTTTCAATTAGTTTTGAAGATTAAAGGTGCAAATTTGTGCAATTTTGTTACTGATTCTATTTTACTGATATATTTTGTAAGTTGGCTATGTTTATTCATTAAAACTAAACTATCAATAATGTGACAAATTTCATACACATCTATATATTAATTTTATCAACTGTAACAAAATTTTACGTGATCTTAGATAAATCCTTTAAATCTTTCGATATAATCTAAATTCCGCAATGTCGGACCCATTTAATGAAAATGGACCTGGTACGTCTTATGGAATTGATACTCCTGACTTAGAAGAAGTACCAGAAACGATTGGCCCAGAACGTTTATTATCCCTTGCAGAAGATTTTGATGGTTTTTTTGAAGCTGCACAAGCAAGAAGCATGATACCCGTTTCTGCCCCTCGCGTAGTCTTGCCTCTCGGTCAAAATAGCTCCGTATACACCATTCGAACTGATGTAAGGGCTTCCAGACTTCCAACTCAACCATCTAGAATTCCCGTAAATACCCTCATACGCGATGGGTTACCAGCCAGCCGAGAAAACACTCTTAGACCTCAGACTTCTCGTCCCATAAAAAAGATTAGTGAACGTCGTCGCATACACAAATTCTGTGATTCGCAATCTAGCGCTGAGGCGGACAAACTCAAAATGCTGGAGGATATAAAAAAATTAGAGAACTATCAATTACCTTTATTAATTAAAGAAGAGGAAGAAAAAGCCAATATACCTGTGGAAAACGATAGAGAGGAGTTTGCCGGAGACGTAATGTTTTCTTCTCTACTCAAGTAATATTTTGAAAGAAATTTCTGTTAACCGAAACTTCTTAATATCTGATAACTAACACTATAAAATGTTAATTCAAATAATTAATTTCGTAAATTTTTAAATTTACATATTGTACTAACAACAGGAATAAAATTTTAAGAATTCCCTCGATTAATTTGCACCTTTTTGTAATTAAATTGTGGCTATCCCAATGTAGTGTTTATTTTGTGCACTGAACATGTAGGTGGTAGACACTGGAAATAATGAACTTCACTGGTAATGATATGTTCGAGAATGCCTTCGGGATTAAGTAAACACGGGTGAGCCGACCACTGGTGGTTTAGTTTTATTTCTGTGCTCTATGATCAAAAAGGCTTGCCATTTGTATCTCGCCGTTATTTATTAAAAAACCTATTCTGGGAATTAACACCCAACCCTGCGACGCAGTTCCAGCGCGTGCAATGCTATAAAAGGGTGTAATTATTCGTACAATGTCAGAGTCAGTTTTCCGACACGCGTAATCTTTGTTGTGCCACAATGAATTCGGATGAGGGTGCTCCTGTTGATAAAACGCAGAGCAACGTTGACGTTGAACCTGCTCCTTCATTTCCAATCCAAAGAAAGAAAAAGTCAACTAAGGTATATCCAGGATTTGTCAAGAATTTGGGAAATTACGTTACGGAATACACAGAAAACACCAGCTTACATGGTGTTAGATATTTAGGAGAAAAGAAGAGGAATATTTTTGAAAGGTATTTTATTCGAAGTTATAGAACATCTATAACTTTATAATAATAAGATTTATTTGTTTGTGCTAGATTATGGTGGCTTGTCGTTTTTGTCATATCTTTGTATGTATGTGTGGATTTGATTTTAAAAACCTACCAGAAATGGAACAACAGCCCCGTGATTGTTAGTTTTGCCCAAAGTCCAACTCCTGTTTGGAAGATACCTTTTCCGGCAGTCACTATCTGTCCGGAGACTAAAACCCGTCAAAGTGTATACAACTTTACTGAGTTCTATCACAAAAAATTGGATGATAATATCACAGCTGAAGAGTAAGTGTCTTTAATCTTTTAAATCCGTATTAAATAAATGTATGGCATTTGTTCTAAAAAGGTTACGAGACTTTCAAAAAATTGCACTTGTTTGTGATGACCATTTGGAAACCGGCGGAGACAACATAACAGATTATACCACCATTAGTTTTCTTGAAAAGGTAGCACCACAATTTGGCGAGTTATTATGGATCTGCAATTGGACTAACAAAAACCAAACATGTGATTCGTTGTTCACACCAGTGTTAACTGAAGAAGGAGTTTGTTACACTTTCAATATGTTAGACCGTGATGATATCTACACTAACGCCGCATCCCATAATGGAGATTTCTTGAATCATGGCATGCAACGTGATGGATGGACTCTGGAATATGGATATTCAGATACTGCGGAAAAAGACGCGTTTCCAAATCGAGCAATGTCTTCCGGACGTCGTGCTGGACTCAGTATGGTCTTACGTGCCTATGACTACGATCTGGATTATCTTTGCAAGGGTCCAGTACAAGGATTCAAGGTAATTTTTGTTGTTACTAGATATCCTGTAGAGATGTTCAAGATTTTTTTGTAGATTTTGCTGCATCACCCTGGTGAGGTTCCTCGTGTAGCTAACCAGTATTTTCGAGCACCATTGAACCAAGAAGTAATTGTTAATGTGAAACCTGACATGATGACCACCTCTGATAGTCTTCGAGATTACGATCCTCATCGACGCCAGTGCTACTTTTCTACTGAAAGAGACCTTAGGTTCTATAAAAACTATACCCAACAGAACTGTGAGGTTGAATGTCAAACAAATTACACGTTAAGTAAATGTGGTTGTGTTTCCTACCACATGCCTCGTGATGAATCTACTCCAATTTGTGCCACAGGAAAAAGTCTCTGCATTTACGAAGCAAGAAGTATATGTCCCAATAACCTTCAGCATTCAGTACTAGTAGTTTTTTTTGCTAATAACATTTCTTGTTTTTAGATGAGTTATTATCAAAGCAAGTAACTAAAGGCTTGCAATCCCAGATCCAATACGATGTTGGATCTGTAAATATCGAATGCGATTGCCTTCCAGCATGCACTTCTCTTTCATACAACGCTGAAATGTCCCAGGCTGATTACGAATGGCGCAAGGTGTTCCAGGCACATAGGGCCAATACATCCGAGTTTCCAGGGTATGAAATAATTTGCACACAAAAACCATTATATAACAAGTCTATGTTTTAGAATTCAATTGACTCGTTTGACTATATTCTTCAAAGAAATGCAGTTCATCACGTCTACTCGTAATGAGTTATATGGTTTGACTGATTTTCTAGCTAACTGCGGAGGATTGCTTGGACTCTTCATTGGTTTCTCGTTTCTTTCTGCTGTAGAAACTCTATACTTCTTGACATTCCGGTTATGGTGCAATATGAGACGCCATGGTAGGCATTACTGGAGCGGATCCCCAAATCTTATTACTAACGATAAATACGATTACAATAAATAATTTCATTAATAAACGTATTGTCAGACACATATATTTTAAACAAAGCTTACATGAGAGTTTACATACTCAGCTAAAATTAAAGCTTGCACCTGAATGACTTATTTCATGCATGAAACAAATATAAAGAATGACTTTTTCATTGTCCACAAAAAGTATATAATCAAAATATTTAAAAATAAATTTAATAAGTACACAAATAACTTGAAACTAATTTCCACTGGGTTTTTCGTCTTTTCCTTCCTCTTTCTTAACTATTAAAGGTAATTGGCAGTTTTCCAATTTCTCAATCTCTTGGAGCATTCTGAGATTGTTTGCCTCTACGTCGGATTGCGAATCACAGAATATATGAAAACGGCGACGTTCACTGAGCTTTTTTATGGGACGGGGTGCTCGAAGCCTCTCAACAGTCTCCCGACTTTCTTCTACCAAGTCTCGCAAGGATACATCCGCGGGAATCCTTGGTGCTGGTATAGGAAGTCTGGAAGTCCTTAAATCAGGCCGGATAGTGTATAAGGAGCTGTGTTGGCCAAGGGGCAAAACCACACGGGGGGCAGTGGGCATCATGCTTCTTTCTTGATCATTCTCAAGGAATTCATCGAAATCATCTGAAAACCATAAATATCGTTATTTAAACATATCTGGTAATCCTTGTAAGTGTAAAGTATCAATTTTAAAATACGTACCCGGTTCATTTTCATTTAAAGGATCCGACATTGCGGAATTATGATTAAATCGGAAGATTTAAAAGATTTTTTTAAGATCACGTAAAATTTTGTTGCCGTCTTGAAAATTAATTCATGGGTGTATATGAAGTCTGTCACGATTGTGATAGATTAAAACATTGAATAAATGACAGCTGGATATTCACAGCCTACTTACAAAACATGATAACCAATTGAAGCATTCAGGTAAATCTATCTACTGATGAAATTATGACCCACTCAACAAAATTATAAAGAAGCATTATCATTTGATAAAGTTAAAGTTATCGAATGTTCATTAACTTTATAGAAAGTTAGTAGTTATCAAACATAGACTTCCTGAAATGATATTATATTCATCATAATTTATGAAAACATGACAAGTGCCATTAAGCAACATAAACAAGAAAAGCAAAAAGTGACATAATATATGTTTTCTTTAGCTTATGTTATAATTTTTTTGTTTGTTTTCGTCCTTACTTTGCTTTATATTTTTGTATTGTCTACATTGTTATTATTTCGTTGTAAACTAAGATTGTATTATCGCGTTTATCGCGTTAATAAACAGTGTATTCTTGCGTAAGGATTTATGACGGCGTTCTGTAATGAGTAAAGTTCAGCAGTGTTTGTTTACATCGCGAAAAACACGACGCACTTGTTTTTAATTTGTCATTTGGTTAATCCTTAAGATTTCTAGTCCTCATCTGTTTTGCTATTTTATCTGATTTATCAAAAAAATTCTATTTTATGAAATGCATAGATAGATATCTACATACTCAGTACATTTCCTATAAATCATTTCCAAAACATGGTTATCAACGCTATCTTTTTGACAAAACTTCTGAAGTAATAGTTAAGCCTACTTAACCCCCACATTTTTGGATAATTTCATAAAATTTTCTGTTTATTTTTCGTTTGATTTTAAGAAAATTCTAGAGGGCATTAACTAAATCAAAAGGTTTATTGATGAATATCTATAAAATTGTTTGAGTTACAAAGCGGCGTAGAATATCTACCTCCAAATTAAAATAGTGACGCTGTTAAAATTGTTTACAATGTTTTCTATGTATTGGTAATCGTAAAACATGTTTATAAACATAGCAATTACTTGTTTTTATTGTTACAAAAACTTTCACGCCCAATAATCATTCTCGTCAACAATAAACAGATCGCTAAACAATCAACAAACAAAAAACAATATATTCTAGATGTTGTGTGCGATCAATTAGTGATGTTTAATTAATCCTAATCGTATCTAATTTACTATTGACACTTCCTTCTGCTACTGCTCCCAAAAAGTCAATAACAAATTAATTCCTGCGCCACGTTGCAAAATGTAAGTCGCGCGCGAGGAAAGCAGAAATGCGAGCCGGAATCCGGACGAAAATGTTTCGATGGAGGACAAACGAATTGTTATGCACGTCGGCGGCGTATGCTCGTCAGCGGCTCGTAACATGTGGTGTTTGTAAAGTTTAACAACATTTAAGTGCCACTCGTTTGCCTCGCAGCGCGCAGCAGCAATCGGCGAACACCTCGTGACTCGAATTAATCGAAACGCGTCACGGGATTTTTTGTTTCTACGAATGTACGAATGTTAAAGATACGAAGCGGTTAGGTTCTACTCATTTGCATACACATATGTTTATTTATTGCCACTGGTTGAAGCCACATCTACACGCTACACTCACATTCAAACGCGCTAAAATAATTTATAATCAATTGTTAATAAAACGAATTGTAAACAAGACGCCATTGCGTAAAATATCACTAATTTATCCGATTGGAAGTTAATAGCCCGCACATTTGAAATTAAAAATGATTTTTTAGAACACAAGTCATAAATGCTTTTTTGTGGATGTGCTCAAACTGTACCTAGATTGTAGCTTAGCTTACATACTTTAATTATTTATTTAATCCGGGACAATCCGGGTAAACATTCATTTGTCGGCCGACGTTTCCGAGCGCCTTATCAGCAACAATCTGCGCAAAAAATTCACAAACGCGATTTTGAAGTTAAATGTAAACCTATTTGATGACTTATAAGCATAAAAACTAAAACAAGATTAAGTTCAAGGTTGTGTTAAAGTGTTGGAGTTGCTTTTGTAAAAAAAATCAGTCGCAGTCACGGCCACAATGGGGGGCACGTATCCCGAATTGAAATTCATTGCCACCATTGTTGTACTTGTCGTCCGAAATGTTTCGCCAGAATTTGCATGTCATATAAGGAACGTGCTGATTCGAACGTCTTGCTTGTTGCAATTCCATTGTGGCCAATTTAATGTCTGTCTTTTTCAATTTATTTTTAGGTCAAACTCTAAAAAACTTCTAAAAATCACGTTTTTATTAACTATAATTGTTTTGTTTTAACAGGACCAAAACATTTTTATTTGTTTTTTCTTGTAAACCTTCATTTATATCGTCCTTGATAGCTTCAAAGATAAACTAGTGACCTAAGTATAAACCTGTAACTAACGCCGGTCCTGAACACGCAATCCTTTTAAATATTCTCAGTGGTATTATAGAAATGATAGGTTTTAGAACTATAACTAAATCAAATAAAAAATCAAAATAAAATTCATTTATAATATCTACGCAATTAATAATCTCGTTCAATAAATAAATATTCAATAATCAGTTTCTTGATAAACCAGATAATAATCAATTATAAAGAATTTATGAAATATTACCAGCTTCCATTAACTATATAACAAAAACGTTGCAAATTCAAGCAAATCGTGGCCGTGTGCAAGAAAAATATTCGGCTGAGATGTTGAACTCTGCGCAAGTTTGCGACGTGATTAATTTATTTGAATAAGCAACAAACGCGAACGAACAGCCGCGGATGACAAACAGCATTATCGTAAATCATAGTAAACGTTTTGTGAATTGTGTGAGTTGTGTCGCTTGTCGTTGTTTACGACGCGCGAATTCATTTGTGCAAACATTTCCCAAAGTGCGAAGATCACGCAATGTTCAGCGCGAAAATCCATTCTATTGTTATTGTCATTGATATATGCATTGTTAACTGTCTTAATTGATTGTAATTTTTATTTGTATTTTTTATGCAATTTACATTTTAACTGGAAGAAGAGCTTCTTGGTTTAAAGCTGTTTGGTTTTTCCAGAATAAAAATACAGTTACCACAAAAGTTGACAGAAAACTTGTTAATGATTCATTATTTGTCAGGTTTACGGTCAAGTTATTACATATTTTTTTGTTATTTTTTGAGGTTTTATTTATCTTATGTTTATTTTATACGTTGTATGTTTGTAAAGAGACAAGTTGTAAACGTGTTCAGATTAATTAAATTATTCGTGCGTAACTACATTTATTACACTTATTATTAAATAATCCATATGATTATAGAGATTACATTACTTTATTTTATAGAAAAACATTTAAATTTTCAAAAAATCAAAATTATTGTGATTTTAACACAAAACTGGAATTTCTAATTGGAATATTAAAAAATTTAATAAATATTTATAATTTTTTAATAAAAAAAACTATCATATCTATAAAACGCAATTACCTACTATGAATTCTCAAAAATCCAGTTCAGATCTAAAACTCAAGTAACCAAATCCAGTACACATTCCTACCTAGAAAATTACGAATAAGCGTAAAAGCATTGAACTATGCAACGATAGAATCTAATCAAAACCCAAATCAACAAAGTCAACGATCAAGGATCCTTCTCTAATCAATTGCATCTCATTGTAATCACAACCAAAAACAATGTCAAACAGGAAGCACAATTTAGCGTGAAGTCCCGCCGCACTCACTAATAATCATACTCACTAAGTATCAATACCAATATTATAATTAACATACCGCTACAACAAATATCTATCAAATCAATATCAGAGATTAATCCCAAAAGAAAAAACAAAACAGTAAAAAGTATCTGATTGCCATCAAACTTCAAACGTTCGAGATAATTGCGTTTCTGCTTGGTCATAATGTTTGAAACTGTGCTAATAGTATCATACTATCATTACTATCCACACCGCATCAGAACATGCGTATATCAAATGAGTAAATGAAATTTGAACAAATTAATCGCGGTGCTCGCAATAATCGCGATGTCTGACGAGACTCGCACTTTGTACGCCGCAGGTTTAGAGGTTATTATACATTAATGTGTTGAACAAATTTATTCACAAATTGATCATTAATTACTTTTCGAACATGGGTCTACAACGGTTTACATTTTACACACTGTGTTTGTATGTTGATGCAGTCTTTCTGATCACGTGCATCCAAACTATCGCACATCACGTGCTTTGTTGCCTCCTCAGTTTGTAACATTAATTATTATTTTCGTATACAGGATGTTTATTTTAATAAATAAATAAATCGATTTGTTTCTTCTGTTATCCGACTTTTGATGTATTTTTTTTTTATTGATTAATGTTCTTTATATTTAAATCAAATGTATTTTATGTCAAAAAACGACTTACAAAAACATAAACAATATTTGTTTGTTTGTCGTTTCATGTTAATTTTTTGTGAAAATTTTAATAAATGTCATCGTAATGATGTAGTAGTAGTGATGTTTGAGTTGTTTGAGTTTACGATTCACTGAGCGCGTTACTCATGCGCCGCGCGAGACGCTCACTACTTAAAGCGCGCTCAGCGCTCAGATTGCAATCAGTTCGCGCCGCACTTCCGAAACTTAACGGACGAAAACCGCCCCCCAAACAGTGTAAACAATTTTATTGGAAGTGCGTTGCGCGGACTAGAACTTACTAAGCATTCAATCAAATTCTATAAAGTATTAAACTGTTTAAGACACAAAAATAAAATCAAAACCAAGGAGTATAAATTTAAAAGTTTTTATTCAAAAATCATTTATCTACGATGACAACCGATAAAAATGGAATGTAAGTATTTTTTTATTAAATTCAATTATTTCAAATTTTTCTCAAAGAAATTTAATAAAAATATTTTTTTATTAGCCCCGACGCTAAAGATGATCGTGATTTACAAGGCGTTGGAGGCGGTGGTTCTCTCGGTGTTTCCTACACAAATCCAGCTTTAGCCGTCTCCGCCACAAGCTTTTCCAATGAATCCACACTGAAAGGCAGCAATGATTTTATCTGTAAGTTTATATCATTTTTATATACCGTCCTTGATACAAAAAATGCAAATATTTGATATGACTTCATAACTATATTCATGACTTCATCATTTGCAAGATAACAAAATTTGAAAAATTCAAGATTTTTCAAACAATACAATATACTTGATAAGACATTTAAGAATTTTAACCACAAATCATTCTGTTACTAGTTTAAACTAATTTTTTTTTCAATTACTTTTAAAATGAATTTTACTTTATTGTAATTTTATTACGTAAAACCAATAGAAATGATTCGATTCAATAATCCGTTTTTTTTATTAAAAAAAATTAATAATTCTACAATGAGCGCGGTTGGTAAGAATTTGTTAGGAACTTTTTTTCGTGTTTTGTCTCGGTAAGAAAACCAATTATTTATTATATAAAAATAATATAATCACCAATCAGTGATCTTATCTGCAATAGTGTTCTCCTTTGTTTACCGACGGCACGTGAGACAATCAAATCGTATGAACATAAAAAAAACAACAGCAACTACTGCGAAATAAATCATGACCGAATAACTGACATGAGTGTCTGCTTATTATTTTATAAATGACAATAAAATATTGTTATTTATGTTGGAAACATAAAAAATATTAAATATGAAATGAAAACTAGAGACGTGCTTCTACAAAAATTATACCACGTGTATAATCTTATTTTTTCATTATTTTTCAATTGTTGACACATATCATGTTTCATTATATTTTTTCCTCCTTTTATTGTGATTATTAAAATGCTAGAAAATTTTTAAAAAATCATTAATCAATATTTATGCAACATCTCGGGAACAAGTTATTTTTGAACAAAAATTAATTGAAACGCCCATTTATATAATCAGTAGAATGGGAATGTTAATATAGATGAACCAGTAACTAATTGGGGAGTTAACTAATTGTGTCTCGTTCAATTCTAACAATTCCGCTCTGACATTCCAACAATGATATCTACGACTTTGTTTAAAAAAGCAGATAGGTTTACGTCATAAATATCAAAATACATCAAATTCTATATATCAACAGATCTTCTATATCTACATAATTCAAAATAAAGATTTATAATATTGATAATGTAGATTAATCTGATTAATCCTAATGATCATGGGAATCACTTTAGGTCCATCGGAAACTTTCTTAATTAAATTATATCATTCTTTAATTAATAGATATAAGTTGTTGGAAAAGTTATAACATGTTTATTATTTCATTATTTTTGTGTTTTCCTTCTTGTCTAAATATAAAGGTATTCTGCGAAGTTTATTACTAAGTAGCTTTTGTTTTGTTTGATTTGTTTTGAAGTATGTGCATTAATCGTTTATCAAATACTATTATTACTCAATATACTTGCTCATTAACGTTGCATAACAATGTAAAATTATATTTTTATAGTTTAATCATTATACAATGATAATAAATGTATTTCAATGATTATTATGCTTGACTTGTTACTACACCCAGTTTGAAGTGTTATTTAAACCAGGATTTAACAATTTAATACAAGCTATTTCCGATTTGGATTACCTAATACTATTTAATCACTTATTTAAAAAAATTAAGATAAAATAATTAATGCATGATTGATATAAAATTTAATGCTCGTTGTCAAGTATTGAACCAAGTCAATTTTTTTACAAGAAAACCAAGCAAATCCTATTTTAATTGTTAGTTAACAATATTTGTTATTTACATTTGTCACTTCATTATTTACAGTGGTAACTGATGAAGATGAAGACTACATGAAGCAAACCACAGCATCACGCTTACGAAAAATATGTTCAAAGAAAACTTTATACAAACGTTTACCAATCCTAACATGGTTACCAAAATACAATTCCGAATGCGCTATAGGTGATTTGGTTGCTGGAATTACCTGCGGCCTTACGGTTATACCTCAATCTCTTGCATATGCCAACATTGCTGGATTACCACCACAGGTAAGAATGAAAACTAATAAAATTACTAAAGAATATATATTTGGAAATATTGAGGTTTAGTAATAATTAGTAATGCTAATATTTTCAGTATGGATTATATGGTTCCTTCTTGGGTACCTTCATCTATATCTTCCTCGGTAGCTGCAAAGATGTACCAATGGGACCAAGCGCTATCGCTTCCTTGCTCACTTATCAAGCCGTAAATAACGCCGGTCCTGAACACGCTATCCTTTTAAGTTTCCTCAGTGGTATTATAGAAATACTAATGGGATTGTTTGGTTTGGGTTTTATTATTGATTTTGTATCCGGACCAGTATCTTCAGGATTCACATCAGCAGTAGCTCTGATTATAGTTACTTCTCAAGTGAAAGATGTCCTAGGCATAAAAGCAAGCGGCAGTTCTTTCATTGATATGTGGACGAGTATTGGAAACAATATTCATGACACAAAAACTTCAGATCTTGTTTTGGGATTGATATGTATTGTTATCTTGCTTTTAATGAGGGTGAGTAACACAAACAAGTTAGGGACAATCAGATATTTATTCATATAAATTTTTAGTTATTGGCTCGTGCACATCTGGGAGGAAACCAACCTACAAAATTCCAAAAGTTTCTCAATAAATTCTTCTGGCTTATCGGCACCTCTCGAAATGCTATATTAGTAGTAGTTGGTGGTTTGGTCGGTTATCTCTTCCAACAGAACTCAGAAGACGGTACAATTCCATTTAATGTTATCGGGAATGTTCCTAGTGGATTACCAGATGTCCAAGCTCCACCATTTAGTCATGGGGATTTTACTTTTATTGATATGGTGACTAATCTAGGCAGTGGTTTGGTGGTGGTACCACTTGTAGCTTTGTTAGAAGACATTGCTATCTGTAAAGCTTTCGCTGATGGTTCTTCAGTAGATGCTACACAGGAATTATTAGCTATTGGTGTTTCTAATATTGGTAACTCGTTTGTGCAAGCTTTTCCTATAACTGGAGCTTTGTCTAGAGGAGCAGTGAATAACGCCAGTGGTGCAAAAACTCCTCTTGGAGGTTTATATACCGGGTTACTAGTCATTGTAGCTTTGCTATATTGCACACCATATTTTTACTACATTCCCAAAGCTGCTTTAGCTGCAATTATTATTGCTGCTGTTGTGTTTATGGTGGAAGTAAAGATTGTGAAACCAATGTGGAGAAGTAAACGTAGTGATCTGATACCTGGACTTACCACTTTTATAGCATGTCTGGTAATTGCTCTGGAAATTGGTATTTTGATTGGGATTGGTGTGAATCTTCTTTTTATTTTATATCATGCTGCTAGACCAAAGATTTCAATTGAAACACTTCTGGTAAGTTAATGAAACTTTTCCAAATATGTAAATGATTATCATTTTAATTTTATGTTTATCAATAGACTGCAAATGGCACTGAATATTTGATGGTGACCCCGGATAGATGTCTCATCTTCCCTGCAGCTGATTACGTGCGCAACCTAGTGACGAAACATTCTATTCGAGCTGGGATTCCTGTTGTGATTGATTGCTCGCATATTTACGGTGCAGACTACACAGCTGCAAGTGTTGTGGGTATTCTAACAGCTGATTTTGCTAACCGGAAGCAACCCTTATTGTTTTATAACCTCAAACCGAGCGTTTGCGCTGTTTTTGAAGGCTTGCGAAAGGAGAAATTTATGGTTTTCTATAATGAAGAAGACATTGATGGACTCTTGAAGAATATCTCATAAGAGATGCAATATGTACTCTAATGATATAAAATGTAAATGTTTAAATTTATGTTTATTTGTTTGAAACAATTTATAGTTGTATGAATGAGTTATTTAATTTTTAATTTATTATAAATATATAGATATATATATATTTTAAACGTTGTCAGTTATTAAATTCTCAATCCCTGTATAATTTCACGTGTTTTGTAAGTACCGTAGCGTAAATTAAAATTTAAAAAAACCCTATAAACACTAAAATTATATAATTTATTAAATAAATGTACAAAAGTTATGCCAAGAGAAACCAATTGTTTTCAGGTGATTGAAAATATATTTAAGCTACAATATACAATTTACATGACGACATGTGAAACGTGATAAATTACGTATTGGTAAATTTGGGAAGGGCGAATCGCATTTTGGTCCAGTTATTAATCCTTTACAGCTCTCCCAGCTCAGGGCCCGGATCTGAATCCGGTCCACCGTCATCGATTTCTTGGGTCTCGTCAGCGTCATTGATTACAACTAAGGGCTCAATTGGAATTGTAGGTCCCATGGTCAGGTAATCAATGTCACCATAAGGAAGATTTGCTAAATCATAATCATTAAAAGCTACCGCATCTAAAAAAAACAAAAAAAATATTAGTGATATCATTTTCTCGTCTTACAATGGTTGTTTCAGAAGTTATAGATACAAAGGGGAGAAAACAATAAGCCTCTTTAGAAAAACGTGAACCAACAAAGGTTATGTAGTTTAGAGTCCTTTAAGGAACCTTTTGGAAGGAATAAACAAGGTTTAAACTGTATTTAATTTGTAATTACTCACCTGCTTTGCGCGGCCTGCCCCGTTTTTTCACATAAGGTGCAGCAATTGCCTTTTTCCTAGGTCTACCACGACCTCGCTTTTGTTCTGTCAGTGTATCCAGAGTAATATGATCATCCAAAATAAAAGATTCATCTATATCATCATTATCTTGAATTTCATCTTTAAAATGCACTCGAGGCTTCGATAAATTATAATCAGAGAGGTCACCTTCCCGGATATGGGTACAAGTAGTCCTGATGTGGAGTTTAAGTTT
Source organism: Atheta pasadenae (assembly GCA_030264155.1). Classification (NCBI taxonomy): domain Eukaryota; kingdom Metazoa; phylum Arthropoda; class Insecta; order Coleoptera; family Staphylinidae; genus Atheta; species Atheta pasadenae. Next base: position 21,922 of record JARJDS010029638.1, on the reverse strand, counting down.
ATCCTGACGAGCAAAGTCTTTTCCGCAATGTTCGCAATTGAAAGGACGTTCACCGGTATGGACTCGGCGATGTCTTATTAAATGAGACGCCCGAGAAAATCTAAAGGTAAACAAAAATTATGACGTTAATATTAATTTTGTTTATAAACAGAATGGTACTTACCGTTTGTCGCAAAAATCACAATAGTAATTTTTATCATTGTGGATTTTTTTGTGTTTATGAAGATCTTTTTGTGCTTTAAAGCTTCGGTTACAAATGTCACAATCAAAGAAATTGTTTAGTGCATCCAAAGTGGATGATTCCGCATCATTTTCGGAGTGTTCGTCAAGTTTGTGACATTTAGATTCAGATATGTTCTTGGTTTCATCAACTTTTCTACCATCTACAATGAAATTATTTAAGTAACAGTTCTTTCTTCAAAACTTTCTTGCTTTTAAAACTTACTGGGCGTTAGTACCATTGGTTTAGAAGATCCGTCTTTAAGAATTGATTTTAACTAAAACAAAAAATTAATAATAATATGACACAGCGTTGCAAGTTTTTCAACAAACCTGTTGCGTAGTATTGTGTGATTGTGTTGTTTGACAGGGTGATTGTTGATGCGCGGCAGGAGTAGCAGGCAAAGAAGTTGTACCAGTAGGTGATATTGGAGGTCGGAAATCGTCAAATCCTTTGATTTCTAGTTCCGCAGCAAACCGTCGTATAGAAAGGGCCCGATCAGCAGGAACCATCACACGTCCTTGATACATGAACTCCACTAGACTCGCCATGTCATCCCGTGGAATTGTAGGCAACGCAATTGTGGGATGTTTGCAAGGGTTTTCTTCGCAGATTGCCTTGAAGAAAGGACTGCACGCTGATAACACCAAACGATGAGCCCGAAGAAAGCCTCCTCGGCAAGCCAGTGTCACGTCCAGCAGGGCACCGTCCGCGTACAGATCAGTAAAACGTTTCCGCATGTTTGTCAGGTGGTTAGGCCACACGTGCTCCATTTCACCGAATAGCATCTTACACCCTGCGTAGTCAAATCTGCACTCGCGATACGACGCGCGGTCCTGTTATAATAGGGGGCTGGCTGCCGAGCGCCCCTGCAGCTCTTTCGAGCGGGCGCACTTGCAACTCGACTTTCTCTACTCGTAGTATATCGATTTTCGGCGTGGTGCTGGTTCCCTTCTAGCGGACCCTAGTCAGACTGACTGTTTCCCCTCTTGCCGGCTGCCTAGCAACCCTCGCATGGCGTACCCCCGATTGATGAAAAATGAAACATTTGAAGAACCAAGAAAAAAAACTGAAGGAAAAAACATTATCTATTTTTTGTGCTATCCAATAAAATTCTTCAAATATAAATTTTGGTATAATTAATGAAAATAATAATTATCATTTTTAATATAAAATATAACTTAAGTTTCTTAAACCAAAACAATACAAAGAATCCAAATACTATCACAGAAATGTTTATTTTTGTCTGCGACCAAAGTGCATTGTTGTTTGATGACACACAAGACCAGCTGAAGATAAGCAGATAAAATGCAAAACTCTGTTTTGGACATATCTACAACAAAACAAAACATTTCAAGGTGTTTGAGAAGGTGACAGAAGACCTCCATTATCAAAAGTTTCAAACTAGTTTTTAAAGTATTGCCAACTCAACTAAACCAACCATACCAAATAATTGTTAGGATAGAATTATTCGAACTTTAACTTAGTTAAGACCCTGTAGAAAGAATCAACCCAATAATGGATATGTATACCTAGGTAGGAAGTGTGTATATAAGCAACGAGCACTTGGACATCGAACGCTAGTCCCCCACGATCGCTCCGAAATCACAACCATAGCCGAGTTGTTGGTAGCGCACATCACGCGTGTTTTTCGAGGCCGATCGATCCATACACGCGCGCCGCCTCCGCCGCCGCCGAGGCTTCCAGAAATAAGTCCGCGATTGACAGTTGACTAACTGCGTTTCTTGCTTACACGCATTCCACAACAAGTACAACAACATAATGAACATGGAAATTCACGTAAACAGCGAGGACGTCTTCTACGGGGATGACCATATTACATCGAAATATGTATATCGTACTTCAAAGGTTGAAAAAACAGTAAATGACGATGGTTTCACCAAAATAACTGTAAGTGTTTTATTAATACACGTGGCGTTTATTAGAGAACATATAATGGGTTTGTTATCATGACTTGTTACATCAATTCTATATTATTTCATTTGTTTTGTTAAACGTAATACATCGTAAGTAATTAGTCTTGTATATATTTACTTAGCGTATAATCTATTTATGAGGTGATCAATAATTAATTTGCGCAGAAAATGTGACAGAGAGTAACAACTGAATTTTTCTAAAAAGTACGTTTTTTAAGTTTACCGTATTCATATCTCCGACAATTTTCAACCTAACGACTTGAAATTTTAAATATATCTTGGAATATACATTGTTTTTATAAGTACGTAGTATTTTTACGATATATGCTATAGTTCATTTGTTATGAACAATTTTTTGTGTAGAAATCAATTTTATAATGTTGAAATTTGAAGTAAACTTCAAACAAAACTATGTGTGCGTCAAAAAACAAAATGCACAAATTTGTTAATAAACTCCCAGTTATTTAAGATAATAATATGATCTAACATTGACCTGTAAGATCAATAATTTATCTAAAATTTTTGTTTAAACAAAAAATAAGTGCGTCAAAATTAATTGCATTATTTTGTAAATAGTTTCATAATTGCTACGCTATTAATTAGCTATTAAATATAAAACCACAAACTAAAATTTAGTTGAAAGATAAGTAAATTATCTACAATTAACGTTATAAACATTTTGTGTTAAAAAATTACATTGATTTTTTGAATTAAAGTTTGCGCACAAAATTTTAAGTTTTGTTGTTTGCGACGAAAAAAAAACTAGTTACACTAATTTGTAAATATTTTCTACGCTATTACAGATAAAAATATGATCTAAAGTGAATATGAAAGATAAATAAATTATCTAAATATATTGTTTTAGAAAATGTGTGTAAAAAATATTTTTCATATTGATTTCTTATGGTTAAGTCAATGTAATCAAAAAATATTTAATCGGAATTTTGATACGCACATTAAACTTATATAAATATAATTTTATATTCACTGTAACATCAACAAACAATTAAGTAATCAAACAATTAAATATTTAAAGAATGTCTTATCATAAACAGACTTGTATTAACGTACAATGTACGACACATAATGTTTGTTTTGCTAATGACTTTATGAGTCTAATGAATGTTTCGTTTTACAGTATACTCGTACACTCATATCCGGCACAAGTTAAGTACTAATCATACTTATCACAAACAAATACTTTTTGAACTTTTCTTGTTCTTGTTACGCATTAACAATTTAATCCAGAGTACACATTTCAAAGTTATCAGCTACGTCAATGTCTACTCTTATATTTGACAGCTTTATTATCTAGTTATTCTTGTTTTTTCATCAAATTAATTGGTATTGTTGTTGATGATTACAGGTGACGCCTGATGAGGTCGAATTATCAATCCGTACAGAGCGTAAAGTGCCCAAACTAGGAGTTATGCTCGTTGGTTGGGGCGGTAATAATGGAAGCACTTTGACAGCGGCATTACATGCGAATAGGAATAAAATGCAATGGGAAACTAAGAAAGGTGTTCAAGATGCAAATTGGTAATTTGAATATTTTTGTTAATTTTTTATTCAAACGTCAGTTTTTTTGTAATGCATGTTGAATTTTTACTTAAGTTATGCATGTTATTTTGCTATCATGAAGTAATTATTAAAATCGATTACGTTTTTGGAGTTTAATGTTTATGCATGGAACCATAAGAAAATATTTACGTTTTTCGTCATAACTCCGCCATTTTACATGCTATATTAACAACATTTTGTAAAAGGGTAGTCAGATAATTATATAACTTTATGCTTTCTTTGAAAGTTGATAATTAAAATTAACACGTCACCAAAATTAATTAAAACTTTGTTTTGTGTATTTATTTTTCTAGGTTTGGTTCAATTACTCAATCCTCAACAATCCGTTTAGGTTCGGACGAAAACGGCGAAGATTTCTACATTCCCTTGAACAAAATGCTGCCAATGGTCAGTCCTGACGACCTCGTCGTAGATGGCTGGGACATATCCAGCGCCAACATCTACGCATCCTGCAAACGCGCCGCCGTCTTGGAACCTCATCTTTTAAACCAATTACAAGATACCCTCTCAGCACTCCAACCCCGCCCTTCAATCTACGACCCAGATTTCATTGCGTTAAACCAAGCTGAAAGAGCTAACAACTTAATCATGGGTGATAAACTCGAACAAGTGGAAACAATCTGTAATGACATTGCTGATTTCCGCACAAAATCCGGCGTTGACAAAGTTATTATCCTCTGGACAGCTAACACAGAACGTTTCAGCGATATAATCGAAGGTATCCATGACACAGCCGAGAATTTAGCTGAAGCAATTGCTTCCAACCATGAAGAAATTTCCCCATCAGCTTTATTTGCTTACGCATCAATCCTATCTGGATGTGCGTATATAAACGGCTCCCCACAGAACACATTCCTCCCAGGAATAATAGATCTCGCCGAAAAACGCGGCGTCTTCATAGCTGGTGATGACTTTAAATCCGGCCAAACCAAACTAAAAAGTGTCCTGGTCGACTTTTTAGTTGGAGCTGGCATTAAACCGGTCAGCATTGTAAGCTACAACCACCTGGGGAACAATGATGGTAAAAACCTGTCATCTCCCAAACAGTTTCGGTCCAAAGAAATAACCAAGTCAAATGTTGTGGATGATATGGTAAACTCAAACGCGATTTTGTACAAACCGAAAGAAAAACCTGATCATTGTGTTGTTATTAAGTATGTACCATATGTTGGGGACTCAAAGCGAGCTATGGATGAATACACATCTGAAATCATGATGGGAGGGTTAAACACTATTGTGGTACACAACACTTGCGAAGATTCTTTATTAGCAGCTCCCATTATTTTGGATCTTATCCTATTGACAGAGTTTTGCATGCGTGTCCAATTCAAACGTGTGGAGGAGTCCGAATATTCCAGTTTTTACCCCATCCTGTCCATTTTGAGTTATCTGTGTAAAGCTCCTTTGGTACCCAAAGACACTCCTGTCATCAACTCCCTGTTCAAGCAACGTATGTGTATTGAAAATATTTTACGTGCTTGTTTGGGATTGGCACCTGATAACAACATGTTGTTAGAATGCAAAGCTATAGCTTTGATGGGTAATATTGATACTAAGTAATTAGTTGAACAAAACATTAAATAATTGCCAAAATATTATCGAAAATCCTAAATGTAATAATCATAAAATTGGTCCAGAACCAATAGAATGTTAAAGAATAACTATTTTGTTTGCACATGTTAACAAAGAGAGAATAAATATATTTGAAAGCCCTTTAAGTAATTCTTTAATAGAAAATTCTATATTTTTTTACTTAATATCAATCGTGTGATCCTTTAATGAACCGCTCGAACGTTATTAAACTAATGTTGGACTAGTTTTTGGCTATTTACACACACCCTGTGCAGACATTTGTAATTAATTAACCCGCGTCAAGGTGTGTCGAGATAATGCATATAAAAAGGGTGCGCCTGTGTAGTCATTTTCAGTTAGAATCACTTTCAGTTCATTTTTGTCAGTGTATGTCAGAGTAACTGAACGTGATCAGTAACATATTACAAGATTGTAAATTTTTAATTTAAATTATGGCGATGTTTCGTCCTAATCCGAATGATACATCTGCACCCTGGTTAGAGCGTGCTGCTCTTACAGGACAACATTTTCGTGTGTGGCACGTGGGGATGTTTTGTTTAGCTGGATTTGTAGCTGCAGGCAAGTTGATGTTTCTAAACGATATTAACAATAAACTTAAAAATTTAATTTTGCGGGTTGTTTACAGTGATTTTGGTGTGTTGTTGTGTAAAACTAAGAATACCGCGTACAAAACAAGAAATTGAAGCGAATTATAGGCGTAAGAAGTTGGTGTCGAAGTTTAAAGCAAGGATCAAGTTGATACAGAATCAAGATATGGATGCTATGGATTTAAAGAAAGGTTTAGTATTATTATCTGTTTTAAAAAGTTAGGCTTTTTGGATTTTTTTTGTAGCAATGGATATAATCCAAGAAGATTACAAAGCCGAGAGTCGCCATATTGAATTATTATCAGCACGTTGTAGTACCGCTGATGTTGCAAAGACAACTCATGATACAAACAATGGCGGAAGACGTGGAATAGCGGGACTCTTGGGATTAATAAAATTAAGACGTGGCCATATCCAATCCAACGACCAAACATCTTGAATGCAAACAAGATGAAAGCATCATGTTTTTCAAACAATTTTATTCTTCACAACTATCAGTATGTAATTAGAAACAGAAGTTTCAGTTATCCGACCTGTGTCGTGATTATTTGCTTAATATTTTTTCGCATCCGCAAGTTCACAATTCCATTCTAAGAATTAGGTTAGAATTTTAGATGAGTTAGATGTTAGGTTATATCAAATTAACAGTACAAAATACACCACACTCACGACGCTTAACGCCGAGAATGCCATGCGTGTTTAATGGTGTATGCGATTTGCAAGGAAACAGAATCAATTAATAATAGCATCATAATGCAATCATAAGAGGAAGCACTCATTATTTACAAATTAGTTTTAAAAAAGTGTATGCAATCAGGTACGCAACACATGTACATGTATGTGTGTTGCGTTCCTATACAATCAATCAATTAATCATCATAATTAATACTCAGTAGACATAATCTAATAATAATAAAATTCGCTCGTGATTGTATCTTTATCGTTATTTTTGGTGTAAAACCGCGGCGTGCTACAACGACTCGCTACTGCTCGCTCTGTTATTCTATGTACATGTAAAATGTAGAAATGAAATAAATGTTTGTCTTTAAAAATTAATTATCAATAAAAATTGTGTCGCATTGATAGAGTAACAAGAAAGTGTGTACTTAAAAGTGTGTGGCGAGCTGGAAATTAATTCGTAATAGTAACCTTAATTTTGTGTGTCTGGTTTTTAAATATTAGTGAATCCAAGGCGCGGTAGAAAATGGCGAGAACTTTATGTTCATGAATGTCGCAAGAACACGGCTACCATTCGCCGATTATATGGATCAATCTCGCCGGATGAATGTTCTTCCACTGTAACAAGAGAAAAACAGAATTAATTATTGTAAACCAAGAATACATTGAAAAAGAGTTAGAAAAAGACTACAACAAAAAAGATGTCATTCCAGCATAACCAGCGCGTTATTGCTCAAGATTTGTGTTGGTACCACTGATAGTTAGTTCACTGCGGTGTAGTAAGAATGGTATTTGTGTTTCGGTTGTCGACGATACGTTATCAATGCACGATATTTATTAATTATATCACGGTTACTCATTTATCATTTTAGAAAAGAATATTTTGCCGCCTTCACGGTACAAATTGCCAATATTTCAGCGAGACAGTTATGTCAAAAATGCTTAATTTGGCATGTTTGTAAACTGGCGAAAACATAACCTCCAAAAGTTTCGTTCGCTTGGTGTGATAACTAACTTTTGAATTATTTTTTTGAAATGTATAGATAGTAATTTGACGTGGTGAACAAATCAATAACTACTAGTAATTGCGGCACGAACACAAATGTGTTCTCTATTCCTCCGCCAAACGCCTACAATTATATGTCTGTTGACAAATGACAGATTTGATGGTTAGGTGGGAGTGAATTCGCAATAAGTCAGAACTTTTTCAATCCCAAAATTGACAACATTGAAACAAATCGGTGAAGAGTGATAATATTATATGTAGGTATAAATAAAGGTGCTGTTTTAATTGGTGAGTAATTGAACAGATAATTTAACTTACGTTATAGTCTTCTTATCCGTTGATTTGTTCTCGGGCCGCGCACGATTTAGCACCTTGAGGAATTCCGACGTCTTTGCTCGCATCCGACTGTGAATGTACGCCTTCGAACACTTGATGTGGTAATGCAAGTAATGACGGAACATATGGATCAGGTTAATGGTGTTGTCGCGTGTATTACGCGCCGTGTGTCTGGGGAATAGCACAAAGGTAACGTAGCCGACATTGTTGTCCACCACTGCGTCGGTGTTCGCAAGCTCACGCGGAGGCTCTCGGTGACTGAAGAGCACCGGCGGTGCGGTGTGCGACGCGCGAAGACCTTCCTTTAATTCTTGCATAAAAACCTTGCCGATTATTACGTCGTCTTCGTCGCGAAACCGGGTAGAAAACACGACCGTTACACGATCTGACTTTGCCTCTACATACCTTAAAAGAAACATGTTTCAATACAAAGTTTGTGTATAAATTAATATTTAATCAGACTGATAAAGAGCAGTTGATTAAATATAAATATTACTCACAATGTTTCGTCGCATCGGTAGTGGATAACAGCGCGTTTCTGGCCGTCATCGCCTGCTTCTTGAAAATCGAAATACTTTTCAAATACTGATGCAAAACAGTTTCTCTTGAGAAGGCCGATTTTTCGAACCATCTCCTGCCAGTTGTCGCCAACATTATCGAGATCGACGAGCAACGTGACGTTGTAGCCATCCTCGGGTGCGGTCAGCAATGAGCCGTATTCACGTTTCAGAAGCTCGTCGGCGCCGTGTTCTTGCAGTTCTTTGTAGAACTTCAGACTAATGCTAATCTGCGTTGAGCAAAACACGGAATAAAGTGAGGTTAGAGATGCGACCAAACCCTCCTCTACGCGGTGCAGCGAGGTAATAAACCTCTGTTTTACTCACCCTAATTTTCGTCTTATCGCTGTTCAAATTAGAAATGCGATACAACACTCCATCGAAATCAGCGACGGTCACGTCGATTGAATCGTTTTTCACACTGTAAGAAAACAAAAGTCCAAGTGTGAAAAACAATGTGAAAAGCGTTTATGTTTATGACCTGAATGACACATTTGTGAGTCATTTTCGCAGGTTTTGATGGACTTGTAACCGATTTCTTGTGGTTTTACTTCAAGTAAACACGCCCAACTTGTAAATAGCTGATAACAACTGTAAGTTCCTAGTTATGCGTGCTTTAAACTTGACTTTGATCGAGTTTATTTCGGTTGGTGTGAATATTGGATCGTAGGCTGCGTGGTGTACTCACCCGGCAAGGGAGTTCTTGATTTTTACGGTCAGTGTCTCCTCAACGACGCGGTTGTTGATCTCCAGAAGGATCATTTTGGGAGCAGGCGGGCACGGCTCGCCGACAACACACCTATTCCTCACTCGTTATCACAACCGGCCAAACGTCGAGAGCTACAACGCTGCGAACACGACTCGAACGATTCTAGCGACCTAAGGCGAGCGCTTACTCAACTCCATACAACTCCCCCAACTCCTTGCCCATTGCGTACAAGCAGATACAACGGGAGTTGGGAGAAATCATCGTTGTAAACTACATGGAAGAAGCGTAGCGGTTTACGCCAATGACGTGTTGTTTGTGCGCATACGCAGTGGTTAAAATTTAGTTTGGAAACGATCCATGTTATCTATATTGACGAACTTTCGAATAGAAATCCGCACTCATTCGCACTGATCATGAATTGAACTACATTTAATCAAGTGATTTTAATTAGTGATTTCAATTGACACTAGTTTAGTATGTGAAGTGCACTTCAAAAAAACGTGGCATTTGTTACAAAAAACAGCATTGAAATACGAGTGTGCGATTTGTACACTAGTGAAAGTGATTTTTTATTGAGAATCTACAATTTTACTTTATTTTCAGCAATTTTCAGTCAAGTAGAATTAAATGGTTAACGTGGTTTTCTTAAATAATGTTTTACAACACTTGACGGTGTTGTTTAAACTTGGCGCCTTCGAGTCCGCGCCCGTCCTGCGTGTTCGGTAGATGTCGGGGTTGAAGTTGCGCTGTTGTCAAAACATGAAGCAAATGCAAGTTTTGTAAGTTTTGCAGCGTGTAAACAGACGACTTGGCCATTTTCTAGATCATTTGAATGGTTGTGAGCTAAGTTGCAGTTTGAGATGAGTGGTTGCTGTAAGTTTAGGATAGTTTTTGTGAGTTGAGCGAAGAAGTGATAGTCGGATGCGGCAACTCTGCGCGCACTCAGATGCGACCGGCCGCACACTGCGGCAAGTGGAGTGGCGCTCGTAGCGTCTTACGTGCGCTGTACGCCTGTGTGGGCCACTGTGGGCAGTGTGTGTTGGCCCGTGTGGTAACCTTTCATATCGCTCGTCGCGCAGAGCAGCGCAGAGAGAGGAGCGTCGCGCAGCCGAACCGCCGAGCCCGACTCGCACGTAACGCCAGCCGCCGCCACCGTTGGGCCGCCGTCCGCGCGATGTCTCGCTCATGATAATGACCCGGTCTTGGTGCGCGGAATCCGGCGGTTGAGCAAACGCGGCCTGCCTGTGCCTCAACGAGCGAGCGCGTCGCCCGTGCTGTGTGTCCGTGGTGTCGTCCCCCGGTCGGTCGTCGGTCGGTCGGTCGGGTGTGCACGCGCGCGCCCGTGTGTGTGCGTGTCTCGTTTTCTTCGTGCGCGACCTGGTGCCGTTGCGAAACGGAAAAACAATCAAGCTGGCGACGAACAACAGCGATAGCAAATCGAACATGGCTTCATCAGCCAAGATCCTGCAGACGAACTCGGCATGGTTTCAAAAGAAGATCAACCTGCGGCCGCAGCATCGGGGCGTGCATCTGGTCACCGAGGAGATCCTCCGGCAGATCCCCGAGCTGACGCAGTTTGCGATGGGGTTGTGCCACGTGCAAAGTGAGAAAAAGTGCAGCGGAATGTACCAGTGCAATGGGTCGGGGGCGGCGGCGCCGCGACGGCCTCCCGGCGCTGCGGCACGGTGGCGCGCCTCTCGCACCACCCTGTATACGCGTGACGTGCCGCCGTCCGCGCCGCACACGCACAGCGGCGATTATTAACCGCCGCCGCCGCCGACCACCTACACCTACTTAGCCTACTAGCCTAAATACGGCCACCGCCGGACGCGCTGCCCGACTGCATGCCGCCACAATGCCACCGGCGGATTGATCTGCATGCGGGCGGCGCGTCAATTACCCACAAATACAAACAATGCGCCAGCAAATTATCACTGGCAACACAAAACATCAAAAACATGATTAGAAAATCAATAGCTATAGCAATAGCAACATTAGAATAGCAACAACCACTAATTCTGTGCTTGTATTTTAGTCCTGCATACCTCAGCCAGTCTGGCACTCAATGAGAGCTGGGATCCTGACGTGCGGGACGACATGGAGATGATGCTGAACAAGATTGTCCCTGAAGGCCTGGCCTACCGGCATTCCTGTGAAGGACCTGATGACATGGTCAGTACATTAAATATTCACGCGTTTTCAATCATATTCATACTTGACATTGAACGCCGCGCTCGTTTTTAAACATTTACATTCCTAAACATATGACATATGTCAGCAACGCACGTGTCAAAGTCATTTACAGCTTGGTCATATTTTATTTATCTACATATGATAACGCTTTAATAATCCCCTCAAGACCTAAGTAACCTCCTGGTCTCTGTTAAGAAAACTATGTTTGACGTTTGAGAACGTGCATTACAGATCACCTACATTTTTTAGTTTTCCAAAATGTATACCTGATAAGCTATTATAAGTTTACTACCATTTTCCGTTCGACACTGCGTCAAATGTTGGTTTGTTCTGATTAAGGTGCATATGGTCAAGAAGTTTGTCCATTAAAAGCAATTTGGGTCAAGTAGTTTTAATGTAATTGTAAGTACTGCAGGTTTTTTATATCGCGAAATACGCGTGAAACGAGTAAATCTAAGTTATTGGTTCCGCAACATTTCTACAAAAAGGCGTCAGTGTCAAATGGTATTTTTTACATTGTCAGTGATATGATTAATTTGCAATCAAACATGTAATAATTATACGATTTTGGTGTTGTTTTAGCCGGCGCACGTGAAAGCGTGCTTCCTCGGCTCGTCACTGACGATTCCAATCACGGAGGGAAAGCTAAACCTGGGCACCTGGCAAGGAGTGTGGCTGTGCGAGCACCGGGACCATGCCGGCTCGCGGAAGCTGCTCATCACGCTGAACGGCTGCCTGCGCGATTCCTCGTGCACGCCTTTATCGCCCGTCAGCCCGATGGCGAGCACGAGCAGTTAGGGAAGGAACTCGGGGCATTCCCTGTCCAAGCACTGAGCCGCCAGGTGCTGGACGCGCGGGAATGGCCTCGAGTCTAAACGCGAACGAACTGTATGTATAGTGGTACTAGTGTCACACACACACAAATTGATGAGAGAGTAACAAATACAAAAAAGATGATAAATATTATAATGTTAATCGTAAGAGCGGCCCACGCCGGGTGTGTAGCGATGCGAGGATGCACCTAAAGCAACTTACTTATAACGGTGGAGCGCATTCATTAAAGATATGGACTTAAAAAAAATCTAATGACAATATGTACATAACGCCTGTGCATCTATTAATTTTAATATTGAGTACTGTAGTACGTGGTAAGGACCGCCTCCGAGGGCCGGGCGCGGCGCTGCACTCACTCGATCGGGCCTATCGGAGACGACCAGGACACGCAGTTGACAGTTGTGGGCGAACGCTTTGTTTTCTTATCGTTCATATCATCACACCGACGCCGTGCACACCTGCGACACACCTGCGGCACACACCACACACGACACTCTTCTTGTACATAGACTGCGGCCGGCACAGAGTTGGCGCAGGCAGAACTATGAATTATATTTAATAATAATGCAAATACTACGGGTTACGGGTTGTACATAGTAAGACTAAGCAGGATCGTGAGAGCACACACAGCACGTGGGCGTTTGTAGCGACAAAGAGTGAAGTAGTGAATTATTGTGTGGACCGACTCGGTCTGTCTTCCTGCCTCTGCCTCTAATTTTGTTGGGAAGTCACACCTCCGACGTGCGAGTTGTCAGCCATTTGTGTCTTTTGGGTTGCCTGCTTTCGTTCTTTCCTTCCTAATCTGCGTACAATTCATGCATGTTGTTATTATTACTTTCATTTGTTTGTAACACATTAATCTGAAATCATGCATGATAATCAGACATATGATTTGACAATTAACTGGTTATAGTTACACTAAAATTATTAATTACTATCCAATTGGATGCTGTTTTTAGTTGATGTTTTTTTTTGTTACTTTTATTATTTTTGTTATTTTTTTGTGTACACTTTATTTCGTTGTATAAATTGGTTGGTTCTTGTTTGGGCGATAGTCATACACATATTTAAGGTGTGTTAGAATTTGAAGCAATTTAGATTTTAAGTAATCGTGCGTACAGTAGGCCTTTTTGAAAATAAAGTGATATACTGGTTGGTACTCACGATTACGGTGCTTCTTATGGTTCAAAATAAATAAATATATTCTTAAAAGAAATGTTATTGATTATCGTTTTACCAAAATAACTTGACAAAAGTGTGAAGAACTAACAAAATAGCGAATAAATTTAGGTTTTATTGTTTGTATCATGCATGAATGTTTATTTTTTGTTGAGAATATAGCAAAAGAACAAAGCAGGTTAAAGTAATTGGTTTTAAATGCATTGCGTTTGTTAGCATTGGACATTTAAACAAGATGCCATCCATTCCGAGGCAAAGAAATCCATCCTCTCATTGTATACAACGATTATTGTTACGTTTTTTGTTCAATCGATCACCACCGCAACTGTAACGAAATTATGAACTCACAGGGTACTTGTTGGAATTACAGCGCGAGGTGACACAAGCCGGAGGCACACACGTAACTGCTTTAACGAGGATAAAGAATAGAAGTTTAAACGAATCGATAATTATTAAACATGAATTAGGTAAAAAAACGAATATTATCAATTCCGAAGTAATCACTATGATGCACGTTGTTATTGAGTACACACTGAATCTAAGCGAGAGAGTTTGATTCCTGATTTTTGTTTAGCGTGCGTGGGTGGAGTGTGACAGGGTGGCGACGGGTGCACGTGCGAGTGTTTTGAACTTTTCAATTCTCAGAAGCCGTATTGTTAAACGACACACACGTTACATTACACTACACGAGTTTATCACTCTTTTTCAGAACGATGACGACGACTAGTCAAATTTTCATGAATTAATAATGGTGAATTGCTTATCAATTTTTACTTGTCTTCAAAAGTTTACTAGGACTACTATGACTGGACGTGGGCGGTGAAAGTGTTAGTTTGTCCCTCTCCCACACATGCAGTTATATTTTACATTCCAATACACATCATTTTTCTATTCATTAATCGAATGGTCACCGTGGAAAATTAACCCTTTAACGAATAATCTCACTTACCTATGCGAACTACATTTCGGCAAAAGCAATTCGCTTCGTAGATGACCTGATATCGAATATTTTTGAGATTCGCCAATACTGTTTGAACCAATTGAGTGCGACGCTCACCCCCAATCGATCTTAACTTAAATGAAACTTTGCAACTAAAACTAACAATGGATTCGTGTCCCCGATCACGATCTGCGAGCATATGAACATATGAGAACATTTTGCTGATTAAATAAATAGTTATGAAATATGCGCGCCTATCCGTCCCTACTTATGAGTCGCTGACAAGATTATGAAAATTATTACAATTACACAAGGATCAGATTTTAAAAAAATTGACAGCGGAGACATGAAGTTGGTTTCGATTGAGATTTGCGGTGAAAGGACACAACAAATATGTTCACTAATAATAAATAGTTGACGTGTTAAAAGGCATGCGTTGGGCAGAAATTTACATACTTACATTTTAAATAAATTATAAAATAACAAGCGATATTGTAAATATTGTAAAAAGGAAACTAACTAACAGGAACAAACGCCGACGACGCGTGAATGCGATGGAAGATTTGTCTCACACACACAACACACTGGATACCAAAGAGCGATGATGATGGCGTGGCGAAGATGAGAACGAGGATGTAATTGAGATTAAAATGAATGAGGAAACAAACACCAACCGCTTCATTATTGTATCAGATAATCAAGTGAATTGGTGCTACTAGTCCTTACACTTAACATATTTTTCGATTTTTGATTATAGTACTTAAATTTATCGCAATTAATTCATTCATTCTAATACCAAATGATAAGCAATGAAAATAATGTACAAAACTGAAGAGGTAATACAATCTTATAAACATTCCAATAGAAGCAAAAGAAAGATTTAAGACATAAAGCGTTTCTACTATTCCAACGAAATTGTGTTGACTCAATTTGATTGAATAGTTTTGATCGAGTATTTGTTATATGTACATTCCAAGTTAATTATGCAAGTAAGATTGTATTACGTTCTTTCCTGCGCACTGTTATCTTTCGTTTTTGTAAGAAAGCAAATTAATATTAGAATATTCCGAGAATGAACGTAGTTGAAGCAAAAAACGTAAAATGAAGCAAGTACTAAGCAAATAAGAGCAAGTAAAGAATTATACCATAGATTGCAAGACGTTGGTCTTTGCAGGATAAAAACAGAACACAAAATGAACAAAAATATTCCAGCTTAACACGATAATGAAATCAAATAATATGCGAGCGCATCGAGTGAGTTGTTTGTCAGTTGTAAAACACTGCCACATAATAAAAACAAGAAACCAACAAAAAAAAAACAAAGAATAATTAATAATAATTAAATGAATAAAGAAATTTACTAAATTATGATTATCATTATTATTATTATTGAGGTATATGAATAAATTGATTTGTATATAGTTGTTTCGTCGGGGCGCCGCGCCGACGATGTGGAAAACAAGGAGATAATTTAAAGAACACGAAAGAAACGTCTCTATATGAACAAAAACGCGATGAATTACCTAAAGATTGTTTAAATTTCACGACGATTATTAACTTAATAATTGGTTGATGGCTCACGCTGCTGCGCGAGGGCGCTAACCGAAACGAAAAACATCGGCGCAATCTTGTCGCCCGCATGGTCAAAATGTGTTGTAATGGCCGTGACGGGCGGCCACCAGCATGCAGTCGTGGACCAAAGCCGATTCGTTTAAAGTAAGTACTGAGTACCAAATTGATAAAAAAAACAATGGTTAAATAATTATTAAAGAAACACCGAACTAAATAAATGATGATGATAAATGAAGATATTTGAAACAAGCAAACACACTACCGAAAATAGATGATTATTAAATAATTATGTAAAGCAAATGTGAAACACGTACATATACGAAATATGTTGGCGCCATAACGCGAAACAAACACGGGGTAAACTAAGCGAAACAAAACAATGATTACAAAAAACAAGATACAAATTTAGAAGACATCATTTCGGCCGATGACTTGTTATGGTTTTCAGTTTCTCGATAATTAGCGAATGAATGAATGAGAACATAAGTACATAAGAAAAAAATAATACAAACAAAACCAAATGCAGCCCAATTCGCATCTATATTGTACCTAGGCGCATAATTTGCATAAATAAATATTAAATAATTACTAATCGTCGTTTTATCCACTTGATATGAATTGGTTAGTATTATGTCTCTCTATTGGTGATTTGCATTAATAAGTTTGCACAATTGCACTTAAGTCTAACTTAGTTGATTATGTGGCAGCATTGGGAGCTTATGTGCATCTCTTAACGGCCGCCACTCTCTTCACTCGCGGGTATGTTATGTGGGCCGGCGCCCTGAGGACCCAAGTCTTTCATGTCTTTCATTTTATCCTTAACCGCCAAGAAACTGGAGCGGATTTCTTCCAATGCTTTACCCAAGCCGCCTTTGATGTTGTTAAATTCTTGGGTTACCAGGGACAGGCGACCCATGAAATAATTTAGGTTTTCATCAACTTCAGTCATCCTGGTTGTAATCAAACCGACCTGGGAAGCAAAAACCAGTAAGTATCTAGACCTATATCAATTTCAACAAATAACCTACCTTACTCTTCATACTATCCATAACTCCCAAAGATCCATTAACGTAAGAATCCGTTTGGTTCTGTAACTTGTTTAGAGTATCTGTAGACGCACTCATTTGTTGGTGCATGATACCAATTTGTCTCCAAACTTGATCAATATCCTTTCCAATTTTCGAAGTAAGATTTGCAAGAGCCCCGGTTTCACTATCTAAAATACTTAACTCGAAAGTATCAAATCTGTCGTGGATAGTGGTGTTCATCTTATCCCCGTGTTCCTTAATCAAATGTCCTACCTCCAATTTGATTTCATGAACACCATACTCGACACGGCGTTTGGTATCCAGTAATCCCTGAGCGGTCTGTACTAGAATTTCTTCAATTTTTGGTAGAGCACTGACATCACTTTTAAGATCATCATAACCAGTAGCTACGCTATGGGTCAAGTTTTCAGTAACCTCACTCAACTCATTGATAGAGTGCAACATGTCATCATGACGTTTATCCAGCTGTACTACAAACTCTTTCAGTTTTTCTTCGAATGTTGTTGAAACATGTTCGTTTTGTCCAGCTGCTATATCATGCAGTTCGTCAAAGTGCTGAGCAGTTTGGTTTTGGAAGTTTTGAAGTTCCGCGCGGTTAGGCAACTGGGTAATCTTACTATCCAAAGTGGCTACTTCCTTTAATACTTTGTTGAGCAAGTTTGTGTTCTCCTCCACAGCTTTGCTTACGCCATTACCATCTTTGTAATCGATCGGTACAATTTCCGTATGTATCTTGTCATTGAACTCTGTGAGTTTGTGTTCGTATTGTTGGAGTAACAACTCGCTGCTGGATAATTGTTTCTTGGTACGTTCAAAGCTTTCCAATGATGCGGTATTTGCTTTTGTCATAGCGTCGTTGTCTTTTTGGAGTTTCTTGAAGCCTTCTTCAATCTTTCCCGTTGATTGGTACATGTTCTCAAGCTTGTCTATAATTTCAAACATGAGTTGGGGTGGATTATGTTACTATAATTTGTTATGGTTTATATTAGACATACCTTGAATGGTTTGCTTAAGATTACCCAAGTCGTCAGGAATTTTCTTCTTTAATTCGGCAACCATATCCAACGTGCTTTGCATTTGGGTACGTTCACGACCTTCCATGTTCATTAGAATAGTTTCCACGCTAGCAATCCGGTCATCTAGACGCAGGGTGGTACCCTTAACAGATTCTAGTGATTTCACCCGACGTTCTAACATCGTAAAGTTTCTTTTGAGTTCATTCCCAAGGGTACGTTCACGGAACTCATGACGATCAAGTTTGTCTTCAAGGCCACGCATCGTGTGAACCAGGGAGAGGATTGCATCACGAATATCTTCATTTCTACAGGGAAATATCATGAATTCTAAATGAACATCTCTTGAAGTTTAGAGAGTACTTTTATCATAAGAATTTGGATCTAAACGTCAAAGGGGGAAAATATCTTTGTAACAAAAGAGACACATCTTGGTATACCAAATTACCAACATAGGGACATAGGGGCTGGAATATTTAAAAGCTTGGGATCTATAGAAATGGATTTTATCTAGAATCATGCCGAGTGCCATACAAATAATTTCAAATCTGGAAATTATGGTGGTATTTCATGAAAGAAAGCTCCAGCAAACACATCTTCCTACAAATACATTTTGAAAGTAAAATTTTCGGGGTAAACGAACTATTAGTGCATGTTATTTATAACTTGCCGCGCGTCGTGGCGTGTCGCGATGGGAGATGAATCTGGAGCAACCGTTTCGACACGCCGACAGCGTCTTCGGCGGTATGCGCACTTCACGCTTTAACGTGTCGTAAAAAATCCATTACTCCATGCACGTATGCGTCCATCCGTCAGCCTCCACAACGCATCCCATGCATTAAGAATATGAAATTAGAGCGACGCTGTTTGTTTAACACGCAATTTTGTTTTACGATGTCTCATCCTCACGATTTGCTGAGAGATTTATCAGCCGGCGACATTGTTAGTAAACATAGTGTCCGGCACGTCGGCCGTTTGTTATAAATATTTACGAAAATACTACCCTAGGACAACGATGCGTCGCGTTGAGGAGTCGTAAATACCCGCGCGAACAAACACACCATGACCAGATGTGTGAACATTCACATTTTCAAGAAAACATTGACGACAAACTTTTTGGTAATGGTTGGTAACAATGATGGTAAGTTAACTTAGGTTTACTTACGATACTGGCTTGTTGTGAGCTGGTACTGCCTCAAGACGATGGATTGTAAGGACCACCAGCAGCAGACAAAAGGTCCGCATGTTGATGGCGAGTAGGCGCTCTGGACGGCGACGACGGTCAAAATCCGTGAAGAAGCTGCACGAGTTATCGCGACTTCGTCACACCGCCGATATCAGCGCTTGAACTCTCGACCCTCGGCCAAGGTTTGCGCTGCCGGCGTCAGCTTGAATTACTGGAACTGCACACGCTTTAGATTAGCATATTTTTTTGCAATAAATTTGCTAACTATTGTGATACGTTGACAAACAAAAACAAAGAATGAGTTTGACTAAACTAAACTTGTGATAACAGTTACAACAACACTAATGGTGTCTTAATGGAGTTAAGTCTCGTTAAAACTCTTGTTTGCAATGTAATCAATGTCACGATGATAATTCACAAAGAAACATTGATTTATCGTGATCGTGCTTTAAAATAAACAAACAAATGGATTCAGATAGCAACGGAAGCCTTAACCTAAGTTTTCTTGAACTGTACGTTTAGACCAAACAAAGTCTTTTATTATTTTTAATATGTTTAATGACATGCATTAAATGCTTGGCGCAATTGATGAAACGCGCTTATTAAACGACATAATTGAATGAGGGTACCATTAAAGCCATAAAGCCTTCGTTCATTCGACCACAGGCCGCCGTTTGTTGTCTACTGGCATGCCGCCAACTTCCCCCAATTCATCAAACTACTTACTTACTTTTTTGAGTCTTAATAATAAAATATCGCATTATCAATATCAATTACTTGTTTCTGTTTGAACTCGAATTGAACAGTTCAAGAAGTCTTAAGTCATGCCTCTAGTTAGAGCAACTTTAGACAATTTGTTTTATTGTCACAACTAGGCGATTATTAAATTGCTATTTTGGTAGTATTCGATTAGAATGAACTAGTGTAAACTAGTGTCAATTGATTTTAAAGATTTGTTTTCCAATCAAAGCAACAAAGCAGGAGAGTTGTTTGTAATAAGTATTAGTGATGTACTTACTGTGACTATTTGTAGTTGATGAAGTGAGCGCTCAAATAAATGTAGATCGGATGCAGATGTTAAAGCGAAGAACAGTTTTAGATTCTCGGGAATTGTAGATGATTTGAAGATGCGCACGCTACCGGCGTTCGAAGCACTCTGCGCGTTGTGGTCTAAACAGAAGCTTACTGAAGTAAGTTGAGCTGTAAAAGCTCCCGCGTTATGGGGGCGCCGCGGCCGCCGCCGGCGCCCGCCAGCGCCATCTTGATTAGTAAGTGAAGCCATCTGTGAAACGAAATGTATTGAACCATAACTCTTATATAGTATATATACTCATATATGCGTATAAAGTTTTAATACCCGCTTGAATCTTAAAGCTGGCGCTGTGGTAAAATCAACAACTGATCCTTTTAGAATTAATTTTTTCTATAAGTATTATAAGAAGATAAAAATTTGGTTTTATGTAAATTCTAGATTGGCCTAACCCCTTAATGTACTTAAATTGGAGCACGTTCCCATCAATGCTAACATTGTTATTGATGTTATATTATTTTGTTGTGATTTTTAACCGTCTAATCTGTTTACTACTATGGTGGATTTACACTAAGGGCAGTCGGGGCTAGTGCCCAGGGCGGCAACTTTTCTAGGGCGGCAAAATTTAGAAAATAAGAAAACATTTTCTATGCAATATGTAATTAACTAATGTAGCTTTGGTCAAAGCAGACATCATTCATAGGTGTTGATTGAAGATGTATATCGCCCACAAAACTTAAAATTCTTAAAAAATAAGATATAATAAAATTTTACGCTCTATGACTAAAATTTTATTATATCTTATTTTTTAATACTGCTAGAGGCCGGCACAAATCTTAATCCTAGCATGGTATTTAGCGTGTATGCAGTTGCCTACGGTGTGTTTTACTTATTTCCGATGTCCCCTATGTTATTGTTTTCAGCTTTATAACATAATGCAACATAATGTAACAAACAAACGTGTGTTAAACAGTATATCAGTTTTGTTTACAAAGATATGTTAACAATGTAATATTTTTAATATGCTAGTTAACATTTAAATGCAGGAATCGGAAATAGCCTAGTGGATAAGAGCAGATAAGAATTCGCTTGTTGAGTCGAAGGCGTCGAAGGTCTACGGTTCGATTTCCGCTTGTTGTTTCTTTTTTTCTTAAGTAAGAAGCATTACTTGCTTAGTTAAAATCAGAGATTATACCACTATATATCTAGTGGTATAATCTCTGGTTAAAATTGATCGGCAACACCTGTTAAATGTGGTTCTAAAAGCGCTCGTGACGCCACGTGCAACAAATGTTCGAACTACACGCCAAAAAATAAAACAAAACGCGTGGGGATAAGAATTTACTAAAACGCGCTTTAGCACGTGCTTTGAGTTACGTGTAGTCTGGTGTAGTCTGTGCGTGTAGTAGCGTGCACAATGTGGTGCACAGTAGCGTGCTTTTAACTGCATTTAACGTCTCGAGGTGGTCTCGAGCGACTTGTGTTCTCGTGGTGTTCTCTGTGTTACTTTGTGTTTTACGTTGCATTTTCCATACATAATTATTGTACGTCAAATTCCGAGATTCCTACTTAATTTAAGCCAGAATGACTGGATTAAATTGCATGTAAGTATTAATGTAATAATTGGTTACTATCTAATTCCATTACTATAGATATGTTCTAATTTATACATTCTAGCACTTCAAAGCTTGGCTAACAGCCAATAACAATGTGAAATTGTTT